>JABSTQ010007938.1:0-30076 GCA_013358835.2 Ixodes persulcatus | reverse complement strand
TCCAGATGTTTTTCATTCGTTTGGCACGTATATCCCCCATGCCGGAAAGCGCCGACGCCGTGTTCGCCTAACAGTGTCTGCCAGTGCTCATAAATAAATGTACGCAGACGTTTTAGCACCGTTTTAACGCCATGATTTGGAATAGAAGCGCCGCAACTGGCCATTATTTCGTCGGCGTGACTGAGAAATGTTCCCATCTACCTAGTACGTGCGAATTATTCGTGATAGTTGCCCTTATAATCGAGTGCACAGAGAAATCGCACTCGCCTTTTCCCATAGAAATGCATTACTGGAAGCCAATTTCCGACTGGTTGCTGTATGCTTCAATTTGCGACAGCACACTTGCGGCAGTTGACCCCTAGCGTACATTATAACAAATCTTTAGACACACGTATCAGTGCGCAATGTGCCATGTGTATTTTACCTGACTCGTGATTGGACGCGAAGGTTTGTAGCTTTGGCTTGGTCCATTGCATGTTGTGACAAAGTATCGACATCCCAGTGTTTTGTCACCAAAGGCGAGCCTTGTGTGATCTCGTCACGTCATCACCCGCTTCAGCGGAACAAATAAACCACAAGAACTCGAGAAAGGCTTCTGGCGCCAGTAAAAGTCAGAGCCTTAGCCGAAGTCCTAGCCGGAGCGCAGTTCATCCACGTCTCCCTACCGAAGGAAACAAAGAAAAAAATACTCCCCCGAAAACAGTGCACAAAAGGGAACCCCCAAAACAGTGGCCGACATTAGAAGACAACCGAAGCAAGTAAGATTCGAAGCTCGAGCCGAAGCTGAAGCCCAAATCAAGGCCAGAGGACAAATCAGCCCACATAAAAAAAAGATGTCACAAAAGACGACGGAAAATGACAAGACCACGTCCACGACAGTCGCTTTATTTTATGTTTGCGCTCGCGATTATGATTGCTTGCTGGATGACTTTTTTATCAAAGGGGGTCGTCGTCGCCGCTCGCTTTTATAAAACTCACCCCCTTTTTCCCTCCCCCTTCCTTAGCGCAGAAAGTCGGGTTGTGCCGCCCCTTCGACTTCCTAATGAAAGCCGCGGCCCTGCCAAAATCGGATTGCTCGCTCGTTTCCGGTACCCCGGCTGACGTCACACGGCCAGGCCATTAATCACTGTCAGGTTTAGCTCATTCTGCGCCATTTTGTTGGAACGCCGAGCAGGCCTTTTTACCCTGCGTACTTCTTTCCAGGGCGGCTCTGGGGATCCGTGAACGGGCTGCACTGCGATGCCGAAGCGACCGACCCTATAGCTGGAACTCAGCTAGCTCTCTGTACGCTGCTGCTTTATTCTTTTTCTATTATTATTTCTTATTTTTGGGGCATCCTTGCGTGTCTTCTATGGGACGACGGATTTCTGGATAAGGTCCCTGCCCTGCCCCTTCTTGGTACGGGCTGTCCTCCTCTCCAGTCCGTTGCGCATGCGCGGTAGTAGTCGTTTCCGAACACGGCACGACTATACCCCGTCAATATGGGGGGCAATGCGGACCGCGCGGGAGTCTGAGCCACCACAGTGAAAGGTCAAAATGAATGATAAAGTGTATAACCTATGCGGTTGAAGCAATATATCTGAATGCTACTGGGGTTATTAATTCTCTTGAGGGTTGTCCACTCCTTCGGATACTACATCCACTAGAGCCTTCCACGATTTGAAAACCCTTCTGCCGAAAGGCAACTATAATCCGTGTCAACCCAAGAAGGCAAGGCGAGGGAAAGGAAAGACCAGAAGAAGGGGAAGCAGACGAATGCTGGAGAGAGGAGGAGGTTTCCCCTCTCCTCTCCAGCGTTCCGTCTGCTTCTTCTCCGGCCTTTCTTTTCCTCGCCCTACTTTCTTGAGCTGCAACGGATTTTAGGACGAAAGTACCAAGATTTTGATAATACAGGGGCTATTAACTGACCAGTATAGTTGACCACGTTGCCGTGCATCATTGACTTTATCTCCAGTTTGAATCTGCAATGACGAAAGATCCAAGCGCACGCAACATCAAGCTCCAGACGCAAGAGAGGTAGCTGCTGCGGTCTGGAAAGGCATGTTGAAGGCGATTTTCCCTCAGCCAGTTGGTACGTGGATGAAGCAGGAAAAAAGGGGAGGCGGATGGCGCTCTCCTCATGATCACGAGTGTTTTTCGGAACAGCGGCAGCCTACAGGGGGAAGGGAGGGGGGGGTGGGGGGGGGGGGGAGCGAATGAGAGCCTTGCCGCAGTTGGCTTGTATGTGTGAGGAACGACGGTGAGAGGGAGAGTAATGCGTCTGCTGTAGAGTGGGGCTTTAAAGCAGTACATAAACTTTTTTGTTTTGGGAAGGGGCATTAATTGGTACTGCTGTAAAGCGGGCCTATGTTTCTGCGGTGCTTCGCTGCAAACTAGGCCGGAATACGATATATTGTCTTCTATGAAGGCTGTGTTCCGCTGTCTGAATTGCGACGTACTCTAGCTGGCAACTAAGCATTACATGTGTGCACCTTTCCATTTAATAAAGACAGCTATGCTTAGTAGCCCGCCGCGTTTATTCAGCTGTCTCATTTTGAGTCCGCTCTGTTGCAACCACGGTGGTTGCAACTGAGAAGGGAGCGGTCGCTCAGAACAATGGCGGTTTTACTGGTGATCGGCCATGAGCTGTGATCTGTATTGCAGCGCGAGGTGTGACTCGGGTTTGGCAGAGTGTCCGGAAGCCTTATGGAGACGCTCGAATAACCTTTCTTTCCACTTGGGTCCACTCAACGAAAAGCAGGAAGCTTCTGGCGGTTGTACGTCAAAAGGCGCCATTTCTGGTGTCTTGTAGTCGTACCCGCACACTCAGAGCAAATTTGCCTACCAACGTGTGGTTCCCTATTTGGTGGTGGCGGTGACGGTTGACAAGCCCTTGAAGTTTGCTCATCGTCGACGGAATCCTGATTCTGACACCATGTTGCATTCGAGGAGGAAACAGTAACTCGGTTGCTCAGAACAGATCACGGCTCGTGGCCGATTGCCAGTAAAACCGCCATTGTTCCGAGCAACTGAGTCATCGTTCACTTCTCCAATGTAACACGCTCCTTGCTCTAGCGATGCATTCTGAAGACTGCGGCACGTCCAGGGAGCACCTCGCACCACGATCCACGCATGCGCGCGATAAAAAGTAAACGGCACATGAGGGCGATTCACACACTTGCGTTGAGTTCGACCGAGGGCGAGGGTTGCTATGGCAACAGCTTCGTCGTCTCCAACAAAAAACCTGTTTTTACTGCGTTTGGTTGGAGCCGACGCAGTTGTTGCCATAGCAACCTTCACAGTCGGTTGGTTAGACCCTTTCCGAAATTCAGCGCCATCTGGTGACTAAAATGGCAGTTTAACCTTTACCGTACTAATGGCGGCGATGAACCTGTGGTCTGCAGTACTGTATGGGGCACCGTCACTTTCGCAAGTCAACGGTAAATGAGAATGCGGGCGTCACTGACCAGTTCTTTTTCAATCTCTTATAGTGTCGATGTCGAAAAAAATGCAACCAGTCAGAACGAAGCGCCAGTCCACAAAGACGCCTTGATAAAATTCTATACATCAAGGGGCTTTGAAGCCGAGTGTCTGCTACTAACATATTGACTGGGCCCGAGTTAGAAATGGACGCTTACGCAGCTCTTGCATCCGATTCCTGCTTCACGTCGCGCTAACATCTAGAATGTATAGGCATCGAATCACCTGCATAGGAGCATCTTCAACTTCTTCTTTCATCACTAAACAGAAGGCCACCATTAGTACAGCACATATGCCACTTTAAGATGATGATAGTTTTCAAGGTTGCCAGTCTGAATTCCGGAAAGGGTCTACGGAGAAATAACACTGGCGCCATCTACCGGGTTTATCTAATCGCACACGTTATCAGCGTCATGATAAGGATAAAATTACTAGCTTTTCAATCGCGTCTACTATGCTCCCTATAGAGGAAGTTGCCACCCTGTTACAAACGGGTTATAACTATAGGGTTCCGTGTTGTTTTCGAATTTATTTTCCCCTAATTATTTATTTATTTTTTTTTTTTTGGGGGGGGGGGGGTAAATATCTTATAGATTCGGGGTTTTGCAGTGTCAAATTTTTGTGTCGGACGAAAAACTCGGGGTTTGTTGGCGCCTATGTGGAAAGAAATAAGAGACGGTCCTGGGACTCTCCCACTTCCAGGGAACATATGCGCTATCCGAATACTCGAAAAACGCCCCGTACCGATAAGGAAAAGAAACGAGATAAGGATGTGTAGTTCTGAAGCCATGGAGCGTAGCGGACAGTTCATTGGGGGGCAGCGTTCGGGACCAACAAAGAATGAGCTGTAGGCTTAGATCGTCAGGAAACAGATTCAATTCGGGGTTTCTCGGTTTCTCACGACATTTATTAAACCGCTTGAGGAATTAATTTTCGAGGTTTATCGGTATTTACCGAAAACACGCGCGGAACACTAGTTATAATAGAAGACTAGTCAAAAATACCTTTTGTGCTGAATACACTTCTGATCTGCTCATATCTTCTAACTTTATAAGCATTATTCTTTCACCGTGAGTTTGCACTAACCCCGACAATGTTGCGCGCGACAATTTCTCATAGATAGTGAATCGACAAAATCTCCCAAATACGGCAAACCCTCAGCCCAACTATTCGCAGATTGGGACAGTTGCTGGGGCTACATGAACGATAGATGGCGTCACTGTGCCAGCGTGTTTGCTCGTCGTCACTTATACAGGTCGGGGCTGGTCTGAAGTTCGGCTGGATGTTTCCCAAAACCATGCCCTTCTTGAAAGCGACTACTCTGCGGTCGATTCAACGTGGCGCAGGTTACTTGCCTGTCTGTGATCACCGATCTTTCCCAATGAGGCATCTGTTCTGAATCTCTCTCTCTGTAACGGTAACGCGTATTTTTAACGTACGTGTGGCAAGTAACGCGAACTATTTTCAAAACGCTACAAGAAACAAGAAGCGAACTTTTGTACCTCACTCTCCCGTTCTACCTAACGCAAGGTTCAGCGGCAACGGGTTGGTTCCCTGCGACTAAGTAACTACAAGCCACGCATATAGCACGGTAGTAAGTCTTCTCTTCCAATGTGACTCCGCATGAATAAAAGGGTTTAACATATGGAAGAACAGCCGAATCTTTCGCCGTCCGCAAAGCACGTGCATGACGCACACTTGACATGATAAGTCGCAGTCCATAGTTCTTGCAGTCGTAGTGATCCAAGACAACGCGCATGTCAGCGATGTAATTTGCATTCTTGGATATGTCCCTAAAGACATGAGGGGGTGTCAAAAACTAATGCCTGTTGATCTGTAAATTTTTACATAACGCGAAGGTCGAAACAGTTCACATGTTTATATTTTGGCAAAAATACCCTTTATTCAGTGTTACCCTTCCATATAGTCCCAATCCCATTCACTGCATCTTCTCCAGCGTTTTGTACAGGCCTCGAAACCAGTTTGGAAACACCCAACTTTTCTTGTATTACCCACTGAAGTTGACGTCACTCGTTTTGCTTGTCAACGATATTGGTTTCTCCCTTTTTGAACTTCAAAACCCAAGGCCTGATATTGCTCAGATCCGTTACAAGATCGCCGTACACATTTTTGAGGAGTATGTCGATCTCAAGCGCCGAAGAGCCCTAGCTCTTTCGTCAAAAACTCTATTAGGGGTTTGGGATTCAGCTTCTCGTACATAATTCAATTCGTCTATATATAAAAAAACACAGATTAGTGGAGTATTGTCGCGAGCATATTATATACAAAGAATAATATTAATATAAGTCGTTTTATAAAGAGATTATTGATACGCAGGCATTACTTTTTACACCCCCTTACACTACTGTTATGCACTAAAACGCCTAATGTTTTCGTAATTTTTACTGGGAAAGTTTGTAGAAGGAGCGGGTATATATATCCTTGTAGTGGTCGTCTAGTCAGACACACACAAGGAAAAGGTTTTTAAAGCATTGCTACAGCGAAATAAATGTTCAGTGTGAATGCAAAACTGTACACCCTATCTGGCACAGCAAAACGTAAGAAAGTCACCGACTGCTATTTCGAGTAGATTGCGGTACAGTATACAGACAGACGTTTCTAAAAGCGTACTATTCCGGTAACACGGTAGCTTTACCTTATAATGTGTCTCAGCCGCACGAACCATGCGAGAATTACGATAACATGTCTTAATTTCACTATTATAAGTTTAAATGAAACGAAGTATATATGAAAGCCTCGCTTTTGCCTGCCTCCTTCCTCGCAACAGATGACATCCGACTCAACACAAGCGACCCAAAGAAGCTATAAACAGAAAGCTCACGGAGCTGGCGTTATTGATGATGCCCCAGAAAAATTCGTTAACGCAAAAAGAATCGTCCAAAGATCGCAATGTTCCAAAACAAGCGCTTGCCCTTGTTCCCTCTAACGAGCCCCCGATGAGAACTAAAAGCAACTAATAAAAAAAAAGAACACATAAAAAACCACGCGCGCTCAGTTCACGCCCTTCTTCATTTCCCAGAAGAAAATACCAAAAAGGCAAGATTGAAATCACAAGAACGCGCTCAAGCATACACACACAAAAATAGAAGAAAAAAAAAAAGGCGCGATCCAAGAAGCGAGACAACCATCTACGAAAACCAGAACAGAGCCAAGAACAAGAACAGAACAAAGGGAAGAACAGAACAAAGACAAGAGATCGCAGCAGCAGCAGCGCCGCAAACCCGAGACCAGCGTCAAATGAAATCGAGTTAAGGATCCGTGATTCTCTCGCTCATTGATAGCCGCCGCGCTGTGCAGAGCCTCCGATTCTGGCGGTCTTCTTTGCTGTCTTTCCGACGCTATCCCATTAAGCTGCCTTCTTGTCTCCGTTCCAAATGTCCCGTGCGGTTTTCTAGGGGACCGATTATTACGGCGTTTACAGCGAGAGCCGCGAGCCTGTTCTATGAAGACCGCAAGCTTCTTTGGGTCCCGTTCGCCTCCAAGTAGGAAAAGGAGCGTTTCCAATGAGGTTAACGAATCTAATTAATTAAGGAAGGCGTAATGTCTTCTACGATCTACTACCACTCAGTGAAAGGAGACGTTCATGTTTTGTATTTTTATACGATCTGTTTAATGCTCTTCAATCAGTATATATCACTAGATGGAGACCCGGTGCAAGCCGGTCAAAGAAAAGGTATACCGCGTTTTGGATTGGAGCATGAAAACGACGCTATTTCTTTGCGTACGGTTTTGGTCGCGCAAGTCGCAAATACGTCACAGGTGTACAACGACTCTACAAGTTTGTCAAAGTGCAAATGTATACGGAGCACCGAATGTGTATATCTGAAATATAAAAGGTGTCACGTTAACTTTTCATCGTTATACGAAATCTCCAAAGAAGAAATATTCGAAAATAGGCAGATGAATGAACCGTATACTTGATCGAATGAAGCAAAGTCCACGAAGCCGCCGAAAGACAAAAGCTGTGGCGGAGCCGGGATTTGAACTCCGGGTCTCCCGATATTTGTCGGGTACGCTAACCACTCCACCACTCAACCATTCCACCTTGACTTTCTGGTATTTTCTATCTGTCTCATAGATGCACGAGAAACAAAATGGACCCAATCAAGGGCGTTCTGGAAGCACACACCGCCGCGTGGAACGCGGTAAGACGCTTACTGTCACGTGGTACGTGCTCCTTGGGCTCTAGAAGTCCTATCACTGTTTGTCTGGTCACGTGTACATCTATTATACGGTTGGGCACTTGGACGATTAACCTATCGATTACATGATTGCTGCTTTCATCGCGATTAAATGTTTTACCGGTTAATCAATTAAATTTTGAAAAAAAACTATTTTTTAATTAAAGCTTTTACTACGCGGATTTTACAGGTTAATCAATAAATTTCTTACTAACAAAGAAATTTAAAAAATCAAAGCTTTCATTACGCAGACGTGGACGAGTACACCTGTAGGAAGGTAACTGTTTACGGGTAAATTTCGTCGTTAACTAAACTGTAGAGGTGAAATTAGTAACTCCAAACAAGAGGAGAAGGTTATACGTGTCCAAGTCAGTTTAAGGTCGTGCGAGTGTCCGTTAAGTGCAGCAGAGATTGTTGAGAACAGTTAAGGAAGTTTGCTATTGCAGGAGGATAGCAACGAACTTCTCTGCTTCTGCGGCTGAAGTAATAATTTGTGTTTGTGGGCGTCTGACTGTTCTCAAGTACACTAATGGTTGATTTAAGATCCGAAATTGTATATTGTTTCGTTATTTACATATTCAGCAAAGGCTAAAAATGTAATTTGGACTTTAAAACTATAATACATGGTAATGAATGAAACCGATTAATCGATTAATTATTCGATTAAAAGGTCGCGATTAATCAGTTTAAAAGTTTTAATCGACGCCCAGCCCTACTTATTTCTTGTTTATGAGCTTTGCAGACGCGGTATCATCATCTGCGAGAATCAAGTGGCACGTTTTAATATATCACGGGCACTTTTTGTCTTCGGACGTTGTGTCCAAAGAGGAAATAATCGAAAATAAACGAAAATGTCTCCCTGCATGCTTAAACAATTTGAGTGGTGCCAGTAAAAGAGTATCTTCGCGGTCTAATTAGTTCAATTCATGCCAAAGTAAAGTCCTCGCTGTGTTTGTTAAAAAAGAAAAAAAACTTTGCGCTCAAAACCTTTGTTTATTCAAAGCGAACTGGGACGACGATTCTTAAAGAGCCAACCAAAAGCGACTTCAAAAAAGGAATAATAGACATTTGTTGCATGAAGTTCTAGACAGCGAGAAGTCCGTTTGCTTTCAAAATGGTGCCCGGCATGTAGGCAACATGGTCACGGCACTACGACAACCGTATCAGTTAATAAACAAAAATAGACGCAAACCAATTAGTCGTGTCATCTTCTATTTGTTCTTCCGCTATCTTTGATTTTCTTTCTCTTTCGACTTGCTTTCAACGCACGAAGTAAAACATTAAAAACTAGAAAACAAAGCCATGCGCACCCTGGATGAGAGAGAAAGAGGGATAGAAAGAGAGAGAGATTTGGAAGTCCCATTCCACGCAAACAACACTTGAAGAGACATGCCTGCCAAACCGTCGTGCCGGCTCATTACCTGCGAACGTAGGACGCCTTTTCCCTCCCTTCCTCCTCTTCCCTAAAAGGGTTTCCCTAGGAAGCGAGTACAAATCTTTACGGGGACGAATACACCCCCTCCCAGCCTTTTTTGTGTTCTTTCCCGTTCGCAAAGGGGCACAGGAACATTAGTGTAGAGGAGCACTGCCCTGGCAACGCCACCGTCGCCGTTTCAGGCCGAGGACGTCGTTCTACAACGCCAGATTCGAACAGCTTTCGAAACCTCAGAGCACGCCAAGACCGTCTTCGCACTACACTCCGTTGAACCGTAAGTTGGGCCGCAGCGGACGTCACGAGCCACGTTCGCCAATTGCAGCTCTCCACGACGTGTCACGTGACTTTCTCGTTCCGCTGCGTCGTTCCGCCCAACCGGAAATTCACGCGACACACTCCCTGCTATGGATTGGCTCCGAATGGCTAGTAGCATCCGTTGCGGTCCGTCGTAAGCTGAAACAAACTATAGAAGGGTCGGGGAGGAAAAAAAAAAAAACAAAGAGGGAAGAAGGCGTGTCTCAACGTTGTCCGACTGTCTCGGCGCGAGATCGGTACCAAGATTGTTCCGAAAAACAAAATGTATGTAACAAAAAAAAATCGTTCAGACTGAATGACCTAGCGCGTGCGGGGTCTATCCGAATGTATCGTACATGGCGGCAGCATTTGCGAATACGCTGCCCTGGTTCTCGTCGTACACAGCGGGAGCTGTGGCAAAAGGCAAACAGGGACAAGTGTGGGGCGGAATCGTTGCATTTTGGGGAACGGGAGATTAGGGATAAGTACGTAGGGGAGGCGGGAATTGCATCGGAAGTGGCGCTGCGGGAGACGGCTCAAAAGACACTAAATCGTCGATCGTTTTCATCTGCAGGGTTTTTTTAACGTGAAGTCGCCAAAGGCCCTTTCACACACTCGGGTTTGCTTACGGCTGGGTTCTTTTGGTATCGTACGACGGGAGAATATCCTGGAGCACTGGCGCCATCCACGAGGTAACTCTGGAACTGCACTACACTAGAGCGAAGTTTTCGAGGTATTTGCGAGATCACATGTACGTACTATCCTATAGAAACGGTGGTTCGTAACACTGTCAAAACTTTCCTGAGGCCAAGAAAGAAAGAATGATGGCAGAAAAAAATGAGAAATATACGGAAATGACAATAGTTCCACGGTTACCCAAAAGTTGGCGCCACACTATGTTTTTTTCGTCGCAAGAAATCCCTAGTGCGTTTGGGAAGGGTTTAGGAGGCGACACCGTTGCACATATAGAAGCCACGCAAAAGTGCACGGTTGTTTTAACAACGAACTGCAGCACTTAAGGGCTAGGGTTTTGGATCTTGGCTGTAAATAGCAATGAGATCTGGAAAGTATGGTGATGATAAAGCTTTCAAAGAAGTAGTTAAAATGTCGTAGTTGGTTAGTGGAACGCGATAACGCTATTGGGCCTTGTTCGCATCGCTTTCTCATTCGCTTCTCATGATTTTTCTGCCAGTCAGCAGAAAGTGTGATGGACATGGCCTAGTCAGTAGCGTGTCTGGCCCGCAAACGATGGGTCGTGGGCTCGAATCCCGCTTAAATGTCTTCCAAGTTTTCATTTAAAGCAAATTAATTACTTTATAAAGTGAAATCATCTCAGACATACGGCGACCTTAAATTCGCATTACATGTCATGCTTTTTAACCAATTTAATTCCACGCGTGACGTCACGTTTCACGTGAGCGTTGTGGGTTGTGGGTTGTTTGAAATTACCGCGCGACGTCATGTGGCTGTGACGTCATTACCTTATCGACCAATCAGGATTTTCCCGTCACGCCACCGACAGGCGCTTCTGTGACACGAGCTCCTTAACGCTAACACGCTAAAACATCAGATTCCTGCTCGGAATAATCTCGAGAGAAAACTTGTGTGCTCCTGCAAAGAGCCGGCCTCCCCAAAATGCAACCCACTACGAGACCGTTGTTTGTTTTACCACGAACACCATCAGTGATTAACGCGCTGATTAGCTAGCTTGATACAAAAAAGCCACCCTTCCCAGAAGACGGTGTTGTAGCACGCATCATGATGAATATATCACGCTGGCACTTTTTCTTTCAAACTTGAATACCGCCTTACGGCGTAACCAAATGCCCTTCGCGGTTTCACCTTGCAACACCACGAAGAAGCAAATTAAGTCTCTAGACCCTCAAGGGTATTATACTGTGTCCGCCATTTTTAACCAAGCGTAATTAGTTGTGAAGAATGTTCGAGAGCGTCCATTCTGTTAGTCCACCGCAGCTAGGAGCACGTGGAGAAATAGCTCGCGTTGCAGAACCCAGGCACCCTGTGTTCAATCACCACCTCTGCCCGTTTCGATCTGGACCTTACTGTGTGCTGCACATCAATGACCGAAGGCTAGCAGTCATACTTCACTGGCTAAATGTCTTATGTAGAGAGGTGACTCCAGACTCCCACAGCGGCCCACTAACTTCCCACTGTACAGACATACAAACAACTCAATTATTTACGCCGGTAAATATTTTTGACTTGGGAATTATGACTATTTTCAGCTAAAGCAGTGTCCCTGAATTACAAGGTACATATATTTTTTTCGATATTGTGTGCAGCTTTATAAATATCACGGCTTAAAGTTTGGTTTTGGGAGTCTACGTCAAACCCGAAACTATCTGCCAGAGGGATGGCAACATCGATCATCAGCCGTAATGCAACGTTACTCGATTACCTCAGTTGTAGAACTCTCGCGGAAGGGGGTACCCCAAAGGTCCTCATAGGTACGTCTCACTGACTTCATTCCGCCTCCCGTCGTTTGAAGCGCCATCTAGATTGTCGTTTCACAACTGTGTGTTCTATAGAATACGGCGGAACGCCATCTTCGGATTTTCCCGCTCATTTTCAACCAAACAACGGTCAATTTAATCCGAGTGCCATCCAATTTAATACAAGCGCCATCAAATTTAATCCCAGTGCTACCCAATTTAGTCACGGCGTCAACGAATTTAATCCACAGTATAAACGTGATTATTTGTCCTTGGTGGTCGCGTTTCGCTTACTCTTTTGATAACTAGAGTAATTGCTTATAGAATTTGGAATTTTGTTTGGGAAAACTGATATTTTGATCACTATTTTGATTATTTGGAGTTACTAGTCGCATGACTGACGTAGCTGAATTGACATGTCAATTACTATTTTGGTAACCTCGAGTTCTTAGTGGCCCACTTGACTTTAATTTATTGCCAGTCAAGCCCAATGTGGCTTAGGCAGGTCTGATTTAACATACGTTTCGTTCATTTGCAATAAAATATTATTATTATAATTATTATTATTATTATTATTATTATTATTTGGGACATTCTAAGGACGTGTGTATGTCAATGTGTCTTATTTCCTTTTGTATACCGGGTAGCAATGTTCAGAGTGTTAATTTTTGGGGTAGCATCCCACAAGCCTTGTTACGGCTTTGATGCGCCCGTCACGCAAACTTTGCTGTGCTCCATACAATAAATGTATTTATTATTATTATTATTATTATTATTATTTTTTTTTTTTTGCGACCTTTTCGGGTACAACACGAGATTCTTTCATGACTTTCGAAAATGTTGTAACAGCCTCCGCTTTCCTTCCGCCTATGATAGAATCAGATCTCTATTCATTGTTATTCAGTTTGAAACCGTCAAAATCACCAGGCATCGACGGCATTCGAGTTACTGACCTTCGTAGAAATTATGAGGTTATTAAGCATGTACTTCTTCATATGTTGAACGGCTTTATTACGAGTTGCATTATTCCAGACGAACTAAAGACCGCTATAGTACGCCCCTTGTTCAAAGGTGGTGCAGGAAGTAAGATCGAAAATTACCGCCCAATTTCTGTTTTGCCAATTATTGCGCAACTTCTTGAAAAACATATATTCCATACTATGACATCATTTCTAGATGCACACAATGTCATTTCACCGAGTCAGTTTGGTTTTGTTCAAGGAAAGGGAACACAGCCATTGCTTGAAGATTTTGCCGATTTATTATTTTCTGGTTTTGAAAAACATCTTGTTTGCTGTGCTCTCTTTTTAGATATATCTAAAGCTTTTGATACCGTTAGCCATTCAATCCTTCTGAAGAAGCTTTATTGCTATGGATTTCGTGGTCCGTTTTTTTCTTTTCTTTCAAACTACCTTTCAGATCGCTCACAACTTGTAATTGCAGCTGGGGCACGGAGCCCGCGAACAACACTAAGGGCAGGCGTACCCCAAGGCTCAATCCTATCTCCACTCCTATTTAATTTGTTTGTTAATGACATTTCTACTTTTCTTTCCCAAGCCAAACTTTATCAATACGCAGATGATACTGTAATTGTTGCCCGACATATTAACTTCGAAGATGCTGCCCGCTCACTGCAATGCGCTGCAACAGTAGTCATGGATTGGTTTCAACGAAATCTTTTGGACGTTAACGTAAACAAGACTAAGCTCATTTGTTTTCATAATCCTCTTAAATATGTGTGTCTTGATTTCCCTTTCCTTTTACATAACTCAAACTGTGTATCTTGCAAGTGTGTTCCTTTAGTTTTTGTTGAATCTGTAAAGTACTTAGGAATTTTATTTGACTGCGGTTTAACTTGGAATGCTCAACTCACGTCCCTCTGTAAAAAATTGAGAAGTACTTGTTGTCTGCTATATAATACAAAATCACTTATGCCTCTCTCAGTTCGCAGACTAGTCACCCATGCTCTTGCATATAGTGTGCTACGGTATGGCGTTACGGTGTTTGGAAACTGTTCCGGCTTCTGGCATGAGAAAATTGACTGCATTTTAAAAAATATTTTGAAAAGTGTTTCTTATGGCATGCAACTTCCCGATGGTACTGATCTCTTTCAACATTTACAATTTCCCTGTCTCCGAACACTTTTTATTCAAACTGTTGTCTTACGTTACTTTTGGACAGATCAATTCAAAAGAAAAAACGTTGCTCTTCGTTCGCTTCGTTTTCAAGAGACTTTCGAGATACCTTTTGCCCGAACAAGATATGGACGGTATACACGCGAATTTTACGTGCCTGAACTCTTTAATAACTTGTCTCCTGAAATTCTACAAGCGAATTCGCTGCGTCAACTGAAGAGAATGCTGAGACTTCACCTACTGGGATGAGATGTCGCCTAGCGTGTACCTATTTGTTAGTATGTGTGTGTATGTGCATAGCTACTGATCCAGTTTTGTATATTCCAAACTTTTTCAGTTTGCTCTACTGATGTGTGTGTGACGAACTTTACGTTGCTTTGTTCACGGACATATCAATTTTTTTTTTCTGTAGTTTTTTGGGCGGCATCACACAAGCCATTTGTTGGCTTTGATTGCCCCCGCACTCTTGTATGCTTTCATGAATGTGTCCTGAATACAAGTTTTATTATTATTATTATTATTATTATTATTATTATTATTATTATTATTATTATTATTATTATTATTATTATTATTATTATAACAGATAACAAGGTATCGAATGACAACAACATTGATTTATGGAGGTACAGTTTTCTAACTGCTCAGACTTTTTATCTCTGCAACGTTTCTTTGATACAGTCAGTGATAGCACTTTTGGTTTATTACATGTTAACATCAGGAGTATTCGAAAATATTGGGATGAGTTTACACTAACTGTCAAAAATGTAACGTCAATATTTGATGTTTTTGTCCTTACAGAAATCAATGTTAAAGACGTTTCCTGTAATGATTTCCAAATACCAGGGTATAATGCACACTTTTTCACACGTCCGGTTGGCCGAGGAGGAGGAATTGCTATCTTTGTGAGAGATTCGTGGGGTAGTGAAAAGCTTGATGTCGATTTCATTAATTGTGAGACACTCTTTATAAGGATATGGAATTCAAAATGGTCTTTATGTTTGCTAGCCTTCTACAGACCTCCTTCGGCTCATCCTTTGAAGTTTTTTGGAAGAGCTCAGGAATAAGCTTCAGACTTTTCAGTCCATGAATGACATCTGTTTGGTAGGCGACTTCAACATCGACACGCTTAAGCCAGTCAAGTCTCTCGTGTGTGACTATCTGAATTTATTGGCATATTTTGGTCTGGAGTGTTTGATTCTTGGTCCCACACGAGAAGAACATTTAGGTGATCATAATGTCAAATCATGCCTAGACCATATCAATGTGCGTGCTCAGAACATAGCAACAAAATCGGCCATAATAGAGCAGAAGCTTGCTGACCATTACTATGTGGCTTGCCAATTTGTATCACAACTCACTCTTAGGCCCTCGACGGCTGTAACACAAAATAAAGAAATAATTGATCGCGCACGACTTGATAAGTTGGTACAAAAATACGATTGGAATAGTCTATTGCATATTCAAGACTTCAACGACGTCTACACTAGGTTTAGTGAGCAGTTCCGCCTTTTTAGGTGGCAAGCTAGAAAAGTTATTACTGTGAGGCGGCGTCGAAACGACCATGATTGGATAACCGATGATATTCTGTCATCTATAAAATCTAAAGATGCTCTTTGGGCCCGTTGTCGCCGGTCTCCAAATAATGCCCAGTTGAAGGAAGAATTCCGCATTATGCGAAACCGCGTAAACGCGCTTATTCGTTCAGCGAAGAGGATATACTTCCGTGAAGCGTTTTTTAAAGCTCGATCAAATATTTCACAGACATGGTGTTTGGTAAATCAGTTGCGAGGCAAGGGTGTGAAGAGGTCGATTGATGACACACTTGAAACAGTTTTTGGCCATGACAGTAAGAAATTGGTAGAAGATTTTAATAAATTCTTTGCTACTTTCTCCGGAGTAGCCCGTGACACTTCTCTATTTGCAACAGGTGCTTCAGATTCAAACTCCGCCTCGGCTTTCCTACCCCAAATGACCGAGCCTGATCTTCGATCCCAGCTTTTCAGTTTCAAGGCAAACAAGGCGCCTGGTGTAGATGGCATCAGTGCGGAGGATCTAAAGAGGAATTATGATTCTATAAAACATGTGGTCCTTCATATGCTAAATGGTTTTATTTCTTCCGGATCAATCCCCGACACTTTGAAGAGCGGACTAGTGAAGCCTCTATTTAAAGGAGGAGAACGCAACAAACTTGACAACTATCGACCAATTTCAATTTTACCTTGCATAATACAAATATTGAAAAAACATATTCTCGAAACTATGACGGCATTCCTTGAAAGGTTTGACATTATTTCGCCTAGGCAATATGGTTTTGTTAGTGGGCGTGGAACCCAGCCGCTGTTAGAGAACTTCACAGATGAATTGCATCTCGCTTTCGAGAAGAATCAAGTCGCCTGCGCGCTCTTTATTGATGTTTCCAAGGCGTTTGATACTGTAAGTCATAGCATTCTGCTGAAAAAATTATCCAACCTTGGATTCCGCGGTCCTTTCTTTTCCTTACTACAAAATTTTTTAACTGGTCGGACACAAGTAGTTTCTATAGCCAATAACCGAAGCACCAAAATTGACTTAAAGGCCGGGGTTCCCCAAGGATCTGTTTTATCGCCTCTCCTTTTCAACATCTTTGTTAATGACATGTCCAAAGCAATCTCCGCTTGTAACCTTTTCCAATACGCGGATGACACGGTTTTGCTCTCGGTCCACCTTAATCCGGCTACTGCTATCACTTCGCTGCAAAACGACACTTGCCGTTTACACGACTGGTTTGAAGCAAATTGTTTAACGATAAATGTATCAAAAACCAAGCTTGCCTGCTTTCATAATCCCCTTAAAATTCTAACGTCCAACCATCCCCTTTTCATGCATACGTCTGGGTGTATTTCTTGCAACTGCAGTCCTGTAACTTACGTTGATAAGGTTAAATATCTTGGGATAGAATTTGACAATGATTTGTCATGGAACACTCATCTCTCACAGCTTTGCAGAAGACTGCGGAGTGTGTCATGTTTGCTGTACAATACACGATCCTTAATACCTAGTTCAACAAAAAAAACAATAGCTCAAGCATTAGTATACGGAATTTTGCGGTATGGTATAACAATCTTTGGACATAGCTCTGGAGCCTGGCACAAAAAAATAGATACAATTTTGAAAGGCATTTTTAGAAGCATTGTCTATGGACCAGCATTGCAAACTGAAGAGGAAAAACTCGCCAACATAGGTTTGCCCTTCTTCAGGGCTTTTTTGGTTCAGACTGTGGTCCTTAAGTATTTTTGGAGCGATATATATAAGATACCCCATGTGGCTACTAGATCGCTTAGACACACAGAACGATTTAAGGTACCTTTTGTAACAACAAAATACGGGAAGAAGGTTCGGGACTTTTATGTACCAACGATTTTCAACAGCCTACCGGACGACGTTTATGGTGCGGATTCCCTGAAGAAACTGAAACGAGCACTCCAAGATCTCAGCAAAACATCATGACCTTGCGTGTCTGTGTGTGTGCGTGACCCTGTGTGTGTTTTTGCGTGAACGCTAACAAACGTGATTTTTTCTTCTCTTCTTTCTTTAATCATCATCGTCACTGTCATAGCGTGGTAACAGTTGCCTGAGTCGGTTACTACAAATCAGGGGGACATTTTGTACTCATTAAGTGAAGGGTGCTGTCCCACAAGTCATCCAATTGGCTTTGACAGACCCGTATTTTTACCAAGTATGATACATGCAAAAAATAAAAATTATTATTATTATTATTATTATTATTATTATTATTATTATCGTTAACGTGCACGCAGTTGTGCACGTACGATAACGACGACGACGAGAGTGGGAGATGTGCCATCGGTGTGCTCTCCGAATTTCGATCTGTACATATTTTCATCTGAGAAGTCGCCATCTCTGAGCTACGCGAAGACGGCCCTAAAGAAGCTCAGGTCGTTGAGCATGGGGTCTGGCCCCGACCACCGCACCGCGGAGCAGGACCTTTAGATCATCTACCTGTTCACTGCAACGAGGCCTAACCCACCCCTGCCATTGCGCTGGACCCTGGTGCATAGGAGCCCCGCACAGTTGCGATCGCCGCCCATCGACCTCAGCCACCCCCGAGTCATCTACCCGTGGCCTCTCACGGGTGCTGTTGCCGACACCACTGAACGTCCCACCTGTTGTCAGAGGTTCGTCCTCGTATTGGCCTGCGGCCCGTGATCATTTCAACCCCAGCCCCGGGCTATACTACGTTGGAGATCAGTCACCCAGCGACCTCCGTTCAATGTGGCCCGGCAACTGGTCGCCCCAACACTACTGAGCTTCTTCTGGCCTACGTCAAGCTGGTGTCGACTCAGTGCTTGGTCTGCCTGGCCTGCCTACTACTGCTCGCGTTTCTTTTCCACCGCGCCTTGTGTCCACTGCGATCCGCGGCCATGTCCCTAACCTGCGGCGCGTGTCTAAAGCCCATCTCACCTGACGGTCGCCTCATGACGTGCTCAACTTGCGCTCAAAACTACCATCTCGGAAAGGTATGTTCCGGCATCGCCGATTCGACCTTTGCCACGATGAATCTCGAGAAAAAAGAAAAATGGCGATGTAGAGCTTGTCGATCGAAAGGCAACAACTCCACTCTGGACGGAGCCAACGAGAGTAGTGACGTGTTCTCCCAGAGCGATTCCCCCACGCTCACGGGACAAATCTTCGAAATCAATAGAAAATTAGACTCTCTGCTTTCCCTGAAGACTAGCGTGGATTTACTAATGGAGCTTCCAGGGAAGGTGAATGAGCTACTTCTTTTGAAGCCCTCAATAGAGCTTATGAAGGCATCTGTTGAAGAAGTGCAGACTTCAATTGCCTTCTTAGCGCAGAAGTATGATAGCCTTTTAGAAGCAACATCAGTGCACGAAAAAGAAATCAAAGGTATTCACTCTGAGATGGAAGCTCTGCGGGTCACGGTGTCTGAGCAGGCCAACACTATCCAAGCCTTGCAATCAGAGATAAATGAGACTGAGCAACAGAGCCGCCTTTCCACTATGGAAATTCAGGGAATGCAAGTTGCTACCGGCGAGGCACTTGCTCCTATTTTAGTGGGGCTTGCAGACAAGCTTGGTCTCAAAGGACACCTACCATCTGATGTCCTGTCGACACAGAGGATACCAGCCAAGCGAGATCAGAATCCAATCATTCTGGTAAAATTCGCGTCAGTTTCCATCAAAGACCGATGGATGCAGGCACGTGGCAAGCTTAGGCTCTTGGCCAGCGAGGGCACACCGGGCAAAGTATATTTCAATGAGAACCTCACACCATCTAACAGGGAACTTTTCTGGCTCGCTCGCTCGCGCGGAAGGGAACGTGGATATAAATTCGTCTGGGTAAAGAACGGGAGAATTTTCGCTCGAAAAGAAGAGGGCGCCCCTCCCGTGAGAATCTCTCGAAAACGTGATCTCGATCTTATCACTTAACCATCATGACAAGTTTTTCCCAGTATGCCGACTTTACTTCGTTTAGTGACACGTTTGCTTCGTCTTCTACAGATCGTTTCGCAGTTGTGCACGTTAACATTCGTAGCATTCGTAAATACTGGGACGAATTCAAGGTAATTAGTACTAAAATCTGCGACCAAGTTGATGCATTTATTTTGACCGAGATAAATGTAAGCGTTGACTGGCTACCACAATTCACAATACCAGGGTTTCATAGCTTCTTTTACACTCGCGACAATACTAGAGGAGGCGGGATCGGTGTCTTTGTCAGGGACTCGTGGTCAGTAACTAAAACCGATGTCTCGTTTAAGAACTCAGAAAGTCTGGCTCTTAAGATTTCTAACTTCAGCCATGAAATATCATTGCTAGCAGTTTACAGACCTCCTTCCTCAAACTGTAATAGCTTCTTAGATGAGCTGAGAGAACACTTGGGGGGACTAACTAATGAAGTGAATGTATGGTTAGTAGGCGATATCAATATTGACACGCTTAAGGGTTCCAAATCACACGTCTGCGAATATTTATCTCTTCTTTCGGACCATGGTATAACATCCACCATTCAAAGCCCAACGCGAGAGGAAGTGCTAAATGGGAATCTTGTTTCTGCATGCCTTGACCATATTAATGTCCGCGCTTCTGATGCTGCCATTCAGTCCGCTGTAATTCTTCAAAAACTAGCTGACCACTACTTTGTGGCTTGTCAATGTATCTTTACTAAGGCAGCTCCTGTGACTGAGGCAAGGTACCGCTTTGAGAAGCTTGACTTGAAAATGTTCGATCGGCTCATTACCGGTTATGACTGGGCAGCTTTGTTGTCATCTGTCAACGACGAAAATTTATATACAAATTTTACTAGTGTTATACAAAAATTTCGAGGCCAATCAAAGAAGGTTGTGCATGTCAAGAAACGCAGGCTCACACTGCCCTGGGTGACTTCTGAAATACTTGAGGCCATAGCACTCAAAGAGCAACTGTGGAGAAAGAGTCGGCGTTCTCCCAACAATGCCGATTTCAAGCTGGATTCTAAGATCCACAGGAACCGTGTAAACGCTCTCATTCGTTCAGCGAAGCGGTCCTACTTTGCTAAAAAGATCTCTGACGCTGGTTCTGATGTCAGGAAAACTTGGTCCATCATCAACGAATTTCGTGGCTGCCTGAAAACGAACGTAGCCGATAGTCTAATTAAACATTTCGGCACTGATCTCACTCTTACTGTGAACAAGTTCAATCGCTTCTTCGCAGGCGCAGGCGTTGTCGCATCTCACTGTGCTGGGGATCGATTGCCCTCAGCCTTGTCAATCTCGGAATCTGCATTTCTTCCTTCTTTAACGGAGCCAGACTTGCGTTCTTATCTTTTTGGGTTTAAACGTTTCCGGTCGGCCGGTGTGGATGGCATTACAGTCGGTGACCTATGCCGGAATTATGACTCGTTAAAGGACGTACTTCTCGTTCTGATAAATAACATTCTGGATTCTGGCATTGTCTACAACGACTTAAAGCAAGCTCTGGTAGTTCCACTTTTTAAGGGTGGTGTACCAAACGAGATTTCCTCGTATAGGCCTATCTCTATACTGTCTTGTATTTCACAGATTCTGGAGAAACATCTTTTTGTCGTTATGTCAAGTTTTCTTGAGAAACATGCAGTAATATCGCCAAACCAATATGGTTTTGTCGCTGGTCGTGGTACCACCAATCTTCTAGAAACCTTTTCAGACTTCCTTCACTCTTCTTTCGAACACAACTTGTATGTGTGTGCACTCTTTATCGATGTCGCTAAAGCGTTTGATACAGTTGACCATGACATCCTCCTAGACAAGCTGTATAGATTGGGCTTTCGTGGCCCATTTCACGCACTGCTAAAATGTTTTCTTACAAATCGCACACAGGTTGTAGCGGTAGGCAATGTCCATAGTGCAAAGGCCCTCCTAAGATCTGGAGTCCCTCAGGGTTCAATTTTGTCACCACTGTTATTTAACATATTTGTGAACGACATTTCATCATCCATTACCAATTCACTAATGTTTCAGTACGCTGATGACACTGTTTTGCTTTCTCGCCATCTAGTGTACCAGCGTGCAGTGGAAATGCTCCAACTGGATGTAATTAGCGTCATGGACTGGTTTTCGGTAAATAAGCTTCGAGTAAATGCCTCTAAAACAAAGCTTATATGTTTCTGCAATCCCTTAAAGAATATAAGGTCGACCTATCCGCTATTTCTCCACAACTCCGGTTGCTTGTGTACTCACTGTGATCCTATAGAATATGTTAGTTCGATCAAATACCTAGGCATTTACTTTGATTGCGATCTTTCTTGGACTACTCATATGACGCATCTTTGTCAACGGCTGAGGTCAGTGTCTTGTATGCTATACAACATAAAAAGATTCCTACCTTTCTCCGTCAGGAAAAAGGTTGTGCACGCTCTGGTCTACGGTATACTAAGGTACGGGATCACAATTTTTTTTAACTGTCCACTTTTCTGGCATTCCAGAATTGACCGAATTCTAAACGCAATCCTCAAGAACATCACGTATAACACAACATTTTCGTCAAGCGATAACTTGTTTGGTTCGCTTGAACTGCCCTCATTCCACTCCCTCTTTCTCCAAACTGTGATCTGGCGCCACTTCTGGGAGAGCGAATTTAATGTCACTTCAGATTCGTCGCGTGAACTTAGGGCCACCTCTCGTTACGACATACCACGAGTGAGAACGCGATATGGTGAAAGTACACGCGCTTTTTATGTGCCAAAAGTGTTCAATGATTTACCAGACTCAATGTTTTCCATTACCTCAAACAAGAAATTAAAGAAAACTCTAAAAACAACATTTTCTGACGTATCGCGACAGTGACTGTGAGCTTTATATGATATCGGTGAAACGTTGACTATTCTGTTTGCGATATTATTTTCCTTTTCATTTCTCAATTTTGTCCTGAAGTAGATTGTTGTTTTATCTGCATCATCGTGAGGCCCTAAGACCTATGCGAGTTTGCCCAGTGATTTTTTTTTTCTCGTTGGTGCTCCTTTCCTTTTTAGTGCCCTACACTAATTGTAACTTTGGTCTGTTCGTCCCGACGTTCTGCTTCGCCTTTCTTCAATACGGACGTACAAGTGAGTGCGTGTGTGTGTGTGCGCACCGATGAGTGCCGTTTCTTTTATTTAGTGCTCCGACTGATCTGCTGGCCCCGCGGCTAACTCTGTTGTTCGTCCTGCGGAAGCAATGACAATTTTGTGTGTAACTTTCTTCTCTTCTTTTACTTTTCATACTGTGTGTCAATATGTGAGCTCGCCCTTTGATTCTTCTCTTGCTGGATCTGGTCCCACAAGCCCTTGCCGGCTTTGACCAGGTCCGAAGCTGAACTTGGTAATTCTTTTCTCATGAATAAATATTATTATTATTATTATTATTATTATTATTATTATTAATTTATTATTATTATTACTATTATTATTATTATTATTATTATTATTATTATTATTATTATTATTATTATTATTATTATTATTATTATTATTATAATATTCACTTTTGAATGACGTGTTACTCAGGCAAGCATGCGATAGCAGTGGCCAGATTAGGACACATGGAAATTGATGAGGAAGGCACGAAAAGCTTAGGAAGTGCTCATAAGGGACTTAAAATAAAGTTTGATAGAGCACAACCACGAACACAAATCCTTGAACGGTAAAGTATGTCAACCCTTAAGACGCCCAACTACGAGAAGTATCAGCACGAACTGAGACTATAGTATCAAAAGAACTGGAGATATAATGGACATATGACAATTTAGTAAACAGCTTTAAAAGATAGTTAGAGTAGTGCAAACTCAAACAAACTGGAAAAATGAGAAAGAAACACGCACACCAAAAAGCTGGTAGGATAGTAAAGTTAAGGCAGCCTTAGCAGGGCGACAAAAGCCTGAAGAGAACACAGATGGGCGATGAAAAGGGGGACACAGCCGTTGATGTACCATCGAAATGGGATACATTTTAGGTGAGAAAAACAGAGGCATCTGCACTAATCCATGCCGTGATATGTGGAGCTGGAGTGTAGTGGATGATGAAGGGAAATCAAAATGATAGTAATGCAGCAAAAATTAAGGCTTCAATCCACGCTATGAGGGTAATTGGATCGCGAACCTGTATCACCTGCAACGATTGCCCATTGCGCTATAAACCCTTTTTATGGCAAACGCCACCAGGTGGTGCTCTAGTCTTTGAAGTGCCAGGGAACTTCCGGCTTATAAACCCTGCTTGAAATTTAGATGAAACGTTTCACCGCCAATTCTCCAGGTGAACGCCAAAAGAACGAAGGAGTGCAAGATATTTTTAAATGTTTCGAGTATTTTTGTAAAACAATTTGCCTCTTTCAAGATGTAATATTGTACAACCGAAGTCCCTCGTTAAATCTCAAATTTTGTTCTCCGTGTAGCATTTACGCATTCTAGCACCGGTGACATAAGCAATTTAAACACACTGGCAAAGACGGTGCGACCGGAAGTCGCTTGGGACGCAAGCGGCAGTTCATGTTTGTAAACAGCAGAAGGTATATGTCAAGTGATTGACGAAAGAAAAGTATAGGCACTGTACCAAAACTTTTTTTTATACATGGAAGACTTCGTACAATGCCGTTGCCGCGGCAGCTTATGCAATCCCAATCTTTACCGAGTAAAGGCTTTCGGGGAGCGCCACGTGCTTATCATTGTTCGCGCGCGCCTTATATTCTGTCACGTAGTTTTGACGCTTGTTTTGCGGTTTTCTTATTAAAGCAAGTGTCATAAGCACGTGATAAATGACAAGGCATGCGCGAACGGTGACAAGGCGCGCGCGTATGTTTTCTGTCGACGGACACGAAAACAATCCCACCTGCGAGTCATATACAGCTTCGCTGTAAAAGGTCCTGGGAGCATATTAGTGCAGTGGAGAAGACGGAAGGGTTCCATTGCTCATTGAGCAAACACGAGGGGACAAGTGTATAGGGCGAGGAGGCAAGGGAATTTATTAGACGAACAATCGAGGCAGCATTCGGAGAACTTGAACCGAACGAGATTGGACAGAACACAAGCAGCACCACGGCACAAGACGCGAACATTAACGAGACAAATGAGACGACCACATGGGGATGGGACAGAGCAGAAAGCAAAGTACCTTCTGGAACGGCGAGAGGCCCAGATGGCGTAGCAATGAGACTAGTCAAGACGCTAAGAATAAAAAAGCAAATTATAAGACAGGCAACTGATCGAATAATAAAAGGGTGGAGAGGTACCGAATGGTTAGGAACTAAGGAGAATGAGCTTACTATGTTGAAGCAAGGTGAATAAGGATATCATAACATCATACCGTCCAGCTACAGTAACTTTGGTATTGTAGACACTAGCGATACACGTAGTAAAGAGAATAAAAGAAATGAGCAGAAAACATGTTAGGTGAGCTACAGAACGCGCTTCAAAACTATAGAAGATTAGATGATAACTTATTCATCATCGCTCAATGTATAGAGGTGGCACGGAAAAGTAAAAACCGTTACGAATAACCTTTCTACACATTAAAAGGGCGTACGACAATGGGAGTCCGGAAACACTCTGGGTGCAGCTGTGTAGAGTATGATTTAAATTAATATTTGATAAGGCTTTTACAACAGACATGTACAACTATTAAGGTTGTTATAACGAGGGAAGCGGAAATAAGAGAACCGACAGATATAGAAAGAGGACTCAGGCAGGTGTTGTCCCCATGTCGCTTCTGCTTTTTTATGATATATCTGAGTAGAATGAAAACGAAGTTCGAAGAGTGCAATTCCACTTTTGGTGTATCATATATAGACAGAGGGAGAAAAGTAAACCAAGTTATCCCGGAAATGTTCGACGCAGACGACATTGTACTGTTACTAGATAACTAGAATATGTTACAGAAGCTGATTAAAATATGTGGAGAGCAAGAAGACCCTCTGGGGCTAAAATTCAGTTGCGACAAGTCGGGAATATTGGTTTATAGCGATAAGAAGGAGGACCCGCTGAATGTTCAAGACGTTTTAATGGAACACGTAGAAAAGTATCAATTCCTACTACTATGACTGATGGAGGGACAATAATGCTTAGAAGAACAGTAAGAAAACATGTTAAGAAAGGAAAAGGAAGGTAGCAATTATGAAGCATATGGCAGTGTGGAATTACAATGGATATGAAGTAGTTAGGGGAATATGAAAGGAGTCATGGTGCCAGGGTTGTCTTTTGGCAATGCGGTATTATGCACGAAATATGACGTCCAGTCGAGTTTAGGAACCCGGCAGAGGAGCGTGGGAAAACTGGCACTGGGGGCGAATGGAAAAACACCCTATGAAAGAGTGCAGGGGGACACGGGTTCGGCATCTTGCGAGGCTAGAGAGGCGATCAGTAAGGTGAAATGTTAACAAAGGCTAAATTATATTGAGGATGAGCGATAGGCGAGAAAGGCATATAAGCATCTATACATTAAAACTGTAAACAATAAATTGACAAACCGAACCCGAAAACTGAAATTCAAGTACCAACAGTCAAGTGCTGGGGCAGAGCAGACTACCTCTGTGGAAAAGAAAGCAAAAGAAGTCGAGAAATATATGTGAAAGAAAAGAATGCGAAGAAAATCAACTTTAACAGTATACAGGCTACGAAAACTGGAAGCAAAAAAGGAAAATTGGTGTGATAACTCACGGGGGAGCTCGTTGTTATTTGAGGCTAGGAGTATTGAGGACTAGGACATATAGGACAAGTATAAGGAAATTGATACGCGGTGTACCGTTTTCCAAGGGGAAGACAAGACATATTTTGAGGTCGGGGCTCCTTGTAAAAGATTGTAAAATAACAGTTCCCTGAGTCCGCTCCCGCCAGAGGCACCGCAGACTTAAAGCCAATTCTAATAAAAATGAATTGGATCATGTGATCAAGTGTGACTTTTCAGGAAAAAGCCAATTGGAGACTAACTATTTAAAAATAATGCTGGGCGTCGCCAAGCGAACGACCCAGGAAGGACCCGCTGGGAAGAGGACCCCGAGACCCTGACCCCCGTCCAACCCGTCACCGGGGCGAAGAGGGCATGAGTATGTGGCACAGTGGGTCGGCGAGATTGCAAGGCAACCATAACTGAACCAGACGGTCCTGCCGCAGTGACTTTTTATGTCCCCACGGAGAATATTGGAAGAGCTGGCTGTGCCACTCTTCTTCGGGGGGGGGGGGGCACCACCATGTTGTCAGAATTATAATCCCAAGAGGGCCCCCCTTGGAAAGGGCCCTCGTCCTGATTGCTAGGGGGCACCACCCCCCTACAATTCCCCTCCATTCCTGAGAGGAGCCCCATAGGTAGAGCTCCTCCCCCCAGGTGAAGGGTTGAGAGTTTGCCAGACCCTCCGTTGCAGGAGCTGACAGGACGCACCACAAGCAGGTTGAGGTTGACTTCCCACGCGGTGACAACCGCGGGGGCTTGCGCCCCCTCCTAACCGGGAAGACAAGACAGTAAAACATGCAGTGTTGGAGTGCACTAGGCTTGCTCCCGCCCTCCCGGAGGGGGCGACGAATTTAGCCGGAGCGCTGGGGTCTGCAGACGAGAATAGAAGAATAGATGATAAGTGTATTCTAATAACAAAGAGGCGATTCGAAGTCTGGTGGAAATTATCTAGGAAGAATTGAATGACTCAGCTGAGGACAGGCGGGATAAAGGAAAATTGGGACCTTCTCCCGCGTGCCTCAGACCCAAAGTCTCTGCCCTGTCTCCCAGTGGGACCGGCGCCGGGGTAAAGCCGACTAGGTTTTACGAGAGGAAAATTGGCGACTCCCTCGCCGCGGTGAAGAGGTGGGGGGAGAGGGGGTATTTTTAGTTTTTTTTGCCCAATCCCCCAAAGGTCATCCTGGGTATATCTTACACCGCCTCGTGATAATTACGAAACTGCAAAACGGAAGCAAATTACTACAAAATAATCATACTTTTTTTTCATTTCTAAGCTAGATGGCGCAATCTGCCGCCCGATATAATGGGTACAGCGGTTAGCATCCATCCATCATGGGAACTAAATTAAGTCGTCTTCATTTTTCAAGCATGAAGACCACTCAGAGTTGCTTACCTATAAGAAATAGAAAAAGCGGAGATTCACCACTCTGTATCGGTTACAATGTCAAAAGGTGAAATAATTGTGACTCTATCATTCTTACTGAATGTATCAATGAGCCCAACCAAAATATTGTGCCAGAACTTCATAATGCACGTTTGCCAAGTTCAAATCATCACTGCACTGCAACCACCTGCTCATGCAGAGATCTTCTAACCAATGCAGGTGCGGGTCACCATATAAGCTTTCTTCATTGGCAATGTCTATGTTGCTCCCCTTAACCTTATCCGCCAATTTAAGTCACGTTCTCGAATTCACACCAATCCACTCTTAGAGCAAGTATTTTCCCTGCTGAGCAGTTAGGTCACTACCACTGACCAATCGTACAAGCAAGCGAGTTACCAAGTGTCGTTTGTGTCTGTTCACTCGGTGCCTGCCTGTTGGATTAGTTCATTTTCGTTATAAATGGCAGCGGGACAAAGTTAAAAAATAACTATGTTCGACAAGTGTGACTCAAAGAAGTATGTTTAGAGCTGGTGTTGAGATTGTGCAACCGATACGACGTAATTGATATCCTCAAACAAGTAGAAACAGGATAACAATTAATTACTTACCACAAAAAAAAACAATTCGGAAGAATTTGCATTTTAAATCAATGAGTAGCTTGTCAGTAGTATCTTATGAATGAATTTAAAACACCTATCCGCATTTTTATCGGACACTGCTACCCTCGGATTTAAATGACAATGCTGGGTTGTCATTTTTATCATTATCTTAAATCTTCCACACGTGCTGTAGTACTTTATACCGCACTACAAATAAATATAATGATTGAGGGGAAGATTTTCACTAAACGAAGAACATCACCATACGGAGTTTGGAGAAGTAAAACGATGACCGCTCAACTAGTTCAAAAGTGACGCCAATGCTTCCCACCAATCTAATCAGTGTTTAAATATCCTTTCTTTTTCACTGCGGATTTTTAATGACTACATAACAGGATATATTAAACGAAGAGAGGGTATGGTTGCTGCCAAAGGCATACAAAGTTTTTTTGTGATTTTGCATTAGAAAGCAATTGTGGAAAGAGAAATGAAAGTTTAGAAGTAACTAAGAAAGGCGCCACGATTCAAAGGCTTAACTTAGCAAGGAAAGTTGCAACATCTCCAGAGTCAGACCCAGACTCTAAGGTCTCTGAAGAAGCAAAATTGCTTAGGGAAACGTCAGCTGCTATCCTATAAATTCCAAAAGACTAGTTCTTGAACTCTCCCAACCAGCAGCCATGTCGTCCATGCTAACTGTTCAAAGCCTGGGCAACAATCGGTAACACTCGAGAAGTATTTATTGTTTTTCCACGGTGCAGCACAAGGAAAACATATTTTATGCTCGCCCAGTGTAACGATCGTAGGGCATGGAGGCAGACCACCACGAAACTTGTCCGTAATTTCTGTTGTTGCCTAAGAGAGATTATAGAACACAAAGGTTTGTTATAATTTAGTGGAGAAACTAAACTTTAGTTGGGACAAAGGTTTCTAACTTGTCAAACAACAATTAATGCGTATGTTTGTAAACTCACCAAGCTTCGTTATTATGACTGAAGTATTCGCAAACTGAGTAAGATGTTTCATAAAATTTAAAGAAAATCTACCCCTCACGAGATCAACCCCAACATCACGAAGAAAGAATGAACCCATCAAAAGCACTAAGTGAATGAAGAACACTTAAAACAAATCAATGTCCGCATCTGAAAGGTATGTTACGCATGATGCATGTAACAATCTACAAATTATTTAGGTTCTTGAGCAAGAAAAAAAGAAACTATTTTTAAAAATGCTATAACAAGAGTGCTGGTCGCAAACATCCAAGTAAAATTTTCTTTGTGGATTGTGCTTTATGTATGTCCATGTCACTGCAGTTTTGCCATGACGGCTCCGAGCAAGCGTGCCCGTGGCCGAGTGGTTATCGTGCATGACTCACACGCCAAGGGGCAGCGATGTTCGATGCCTGGAAAAAAGATGTACATTTTTTTTTCTATTTCTGTAAATTTCGCGTTCTGGGAAAAATTTGAAACCCCTGTGGCGTGTTCAAGGTCCAAATGTGCTACACGCCGAATCTTCTACAGCGATTGTTTTCAGAAGCCCACGCGTGCACAAAGGGGACTTCGCGGGGCGAGCCAGAGTGAGTCTCGCCCCAGCGTTGGATACTGCTGTTTCACCGACCTCGACGCCTGCGACACGAGCCTTTTGCTATTTTGTTTTAAGCGCAAGTTCACCACATTCAACTTTTAGTTTCTCCATAGTAGAATAGGACAGCGTGTTGGTTAAACATCTTGATATGCGAACGCACAAGGTGAGAAGGGACACACAAAACAAGTCAGCTGATAGCCGCCTCATAATTTGTCTTTCGTGACGATATACCTACGCTTTTCAAATTCGTCCTGGTGGTGTATCCTCCACAAATAAATAAACCACTATTAAAATGTATTTTTAGGAATACCTATTTAAGCTGCGCATCTTGTAGCTCCATTGGTGCTACACAGGCAGCCC
>JABSTQ010007937.1:0-47384 GCA_013358835.2 Ixodes persulcatus | reverse complement strand
CCTCTCGATGTTAAAATCGTTTCATGGGCCCTTTAAGTATACAGGCCTTTGTTTTCTTAAGGCGGCGGTCCCACGGCCCCAACTATAATACCGGTGGCAGCTCTGCTAACGCTCCTCTTTGCTGTGCAAATGTCGCGTCTGTGCGCGTGTTACGTATTTCGTTCTTTTTGCAAATAAATAGCCAATTCATCATCACTCTTTTAGTGCAAAATATAATACGCATTTTTCAAAACTTAACGCACAATAAGAAAACAAAAAGTGCAAGTTTTGATATTTTCAAAGACATACCTCTATGCATTCCAAGTTTCTAGACTTGCAATGCATCCAAGACGCGTTCTTATTTTTTTATTGAATAGAAGAAGGACTCGTCTAGTTCCGTGCATACGTGTTTTTGTTAATTATCACGCTCACATTTTTTAATATTTATTCAAAAAGAGCCTTTTTTATGTGATTTTGAACTCTCGTAACTCAGTTTCACATCATAACGCAGCAACGACATTTAAGGGCACGCTTGCGGTAAACATAGGAACTCAGAATACAAAATATTAGAAGTGCAACGCCAGCCGTTTTCTTGTAAACACAACTTGATTATGGTAAAATTTCTAAGAATTTCCTTAACGCGTTCTTGGTTTTCTCAGACAGCGTTCTGGCATCTGACCTAATTTTTTTTTAATTGTATGCTAGAGGAACTGAGCTGGTTCACTAGAAGCGTGATTTTTTCGTATTCATATTCAGATTTGTTTAAAATATGTTTAAATCATGAGGCTATTTTGAAGCTCGACTCTGTACGCAAGAAACCGGTTTCAAAGAAGAGGGCAGCTATTTAAGCAACGATTCTTTAATTAGTGCTTTTCTCGTTCTAATTAAAATCACTTTCTATGATTGTAATTTTTTTAAAGCATTCTAATTGTCCTAAATAATAAAAAGAACCTATGTTGTAGCAGACGACGCGCACTTGCGCCATCTTTAGAAAGGTGGCTGAAATTCGAGGTTGAGAAGTTCAGGAAAAGTGGCGCTGGAGGGATTCTGTCCCTGATGCAGAGGATTCTTTTCTCAAATATTTCCTCGCGCTACTTCCTCGTTCTTGCAATGAGTATATAATCTTGCAAGAAAAAGAAGAAAAAAACAAGGGTCACGAGCAAGTTCTCGAAAACATCTAGTGCCTATAAATAAGCTATTCAATGCTCCCTGCCATGTTCCGACACCACGAAAGGTGCGAATATTGAACTCCATATGATGGTGACGACAAAGGGGAATTTCTTTTCCTTCACTCCTTACCCGACATTTTTCTTTTTAAGGTTCCAGCTTTCCAACCGCTCTGGTTCTGTTTTGTTCGCCATCGTGCAGGAATTTTAGATTTTCAGTTTTAACGTTACTCTACTTGTAGAAAACTTATGGAGAGTGTTATGTGTAAACCGCAGTGACTGGTCCTCATGGTAAGGCAACAAACAGCCAGTCATCGTGGTTCAAATCTGAGGCTCAGGAAAAGGGTCTAATAAACCCCCTTTCCATGCAGTGCCCTATCAAAAGCGTTGCACATGTGCGAAACCCTCACTACGGTCGTCTTTCTTTGGATTAATTTTTATTTCGTTTTTTTTCAAATAAGAACAATGTCAGACGATCAACTTTCATGGTGTTGGTTTAATAATGCAACGACTCCAGGCTTCCACTTTGCGTTTACACCAACCACGACTCTTGTCCTTTGCAACTAATTATAAGCAGCCAGGTCAGACTTGCTAGAAACAGCGTCTCAGCTGAGACTTTGGGAAAGAAAGCAATGCCAAAACCAGCGCTCGAGCTGAGCGGGACTCAAGCCGCGTCTGAAGACAGTTGTGCGCCCAACCTTTTGCAGTGCTTTGTTTCACTCAGTCTCAGCTGAGACGCTGTTCTAGCAAGCCGGTCCAGGATCACAACTCGTGAAGTTTCCTCGCGCTTCTCTTTCGTTTATCTGAGTCCCCGCAATGAGTATTGCGAAATAAAATCAAGCGAGATGCTCAGTGCTGCCCTGCCATGTTCTTCCATGACCGGGCTAGAGAGCGGTTTCCTTGTGGCCTTCACTCTCGCCGAGGAGCAATGGAACTTCTTTAGCCGCGTAGGGGTGCGACCACACAACCATGCCCAACGCCGCATGAGCCATCCTGAACAACTGTTCCCCGACCAATGCAATTGAAAATGTGTGCAATCATACTTGCTTGAAATAACTGTAGTGAGCCGATTGAAATAAGTTTCGGATGGTTTCGGCTTACAATAATTAAATTCTTGTCTATACAAACTTGTTTCTTACGGAGACGAAGAGAAAGACGTGTTCCGCATAAGTCCCTGAAGGCAGCTGGCCTCACGACCTGTAGGTCCAATTACTCTAGAAACTTATCCAACTCAACCCCCGATCAAAAAGGACAACACGGTGAGGAGGACGTGCCTCTCAGAAGAAATTAAAGCACTGCAGGAGCGGTAGGGTTACAGCGACCCCTCCAAGCTGCCGCCGCAGGGAGCAACTACTCCCGGTGCAATGGCCGTAAGAGATCATGCCTGTTCACTCTAGCCTAGGTTGCCTACATGTCTGTCTGTCTCAGGGTGAAGACATCCATTGTTGCTCTGAATGTGCCAGCGCGTGACGCTCTCGCGAACTCGGATTGCGCGCACTTCAAAATGCATAAAAAAACGATTGGGCAGATAAATGGCTGAGTTGTCACCACTTCATGTGGTCTTCGGTTCAGGCACGAAGCCAGGATTTTGTTCCGGGGGGGGGGGGTGGGGGGGGGGGGCGCCCATGACAAAATGCTGTATGAGGTGGAGGGGGAAGAGGAGGTCTCAGCAAAATGGAAGATTTCGGGGGAAGGCCGGGCCCCATGCCCCCCCCCCCCCCCGCCCCTCCCCCCCCCCCCCCCCCCTGGCTATGTGCCTGCTTCGGTTCGTTGTCATTTGAAAAGAGAAGACGGTCTACGGTGTTTTTCCATTTGAACGTGAACGTGCAGACGGCTGTGGGAACGTGAAGACACACTGAACTTAAGATGGTCCACACCGCTTGGCGGTTCTCCCGTGAACATGTTGTAAAAATCAAAACAAATATTTTATGCGTGAGTTAATAATAAAATAATAATCCTTATTTCCAGACATACATGTGTCTGAGGGGCTGCGGCAAAATAATACAAAAGAAAATTCCGCACAGACACTTTTGATTGCTTACGTGTGGGAATATGAAAGCATTGCAGTCCTTTTGGTGAAACGTTTTCGATTTATTTTTTCGACATGCGTTATTTTTGCTCATTCGGTGTGTGACGCGCGGGAAACATCGCGCTCATGTTATACACTCATGACGTGGCGCCACCTTCTCCCCATTGGCTGCACCGTCACGTGCCCAATGACGCACGCACTTGGACACACCTTTAGTTAGCCAGATGGTTGCGACGGGACGTGTGTAATGACTCACGCACTAGGCACACCTTAGTCAGCCAGGACCTTGGAGCCGCCGTGGAGTCGGGGAAGCGTGCCCGTCTCGCACCCCGGAGGCCCGGATTCGATTCCCATCCAGACCGAAATGCACTAAAGTTTGTTTCGAAAGTCGTTCATTTACTTCGTTTGTAGGAACCTTCGTGAAAATTGTGACGTCAATCCGAGCATTTCTGACGTGTTTTTACTCTTTGCGCCGTCGGCCATTTTTGGTACCATCGCTTAATCATGCCGCCGCCGCCGCCGCCGCCGCCGGAGTTTCGCGTGGTGGGGCAAATACATTTCTCGCAATAAAAGTCTTCTGGCCAGGCCATCAGCCCCTTTTTACAGCATTCAACGGTGTACAGGACCAGTGTCAGTATAAAAATCAATTATGCATAAAATAATAAAAAAGACATCAGCTAAACATCGTAGTTATCATAATTAATATCAACGTCATCAAACGTTTCAAATGGAAATCATTCCCATCGACATCATTGAGATCACATTAATTAACATACAATGTCAGCGTTACTGTAAAATTCTTCATATCTGTTGCAATCAAACAGAAAATATATATAGATAAAGATACATGTAAGAGGTTGCTATCGTTTTTTCAACATCAAATTATAAATAGACCTAATTAATAATGCAAACAATATCAAAAGCCCCATAAAATGCACTTTGAAATCTGCTACCCACTCGCTTAACAAAATTTAAGCCACTTGGGCTACAAAATACACTTTTACTCTTTTCTTGAACATGCAGAGTCTTCGACCTCGGCGTACTATTTCAACAATATTAGGGTGGTTATTAATAAGGTCAGATAATTGGTATTCAAGTTTAATCAAACTACCATCAAAATGATGAGTTATATAAAGCGCCCTTCTGAACACCCGTCTTGAAAAAAAAAGTCTGCTATTGCTTGTTTTATTATAGATCAAAATGCAGTCAAAGACTATAAGATACACAAGCACAAGCACGCATACTAAAAGCGCAAGGCCATAGTGCATGGTTTGCGCTTGATTGCTTTGACCGGTGACAACAAACGCACTATAGGATGTTGAGCTCCGTGACATAGTGTTTTTTGGTTCTGCTTGATTGGCCTCATTGACCTGTATGTCGGCTGCGCTCTGACTTACAGCGAAAATGAATTTAAACGTTTTTGTCGTGCAAAATATCTTTCATTAACGAAATGCTGACAAGGCATGTCTTATATATGTTCTTTAACGTTTGATAACATTCTTCACAGATTGATTGACTATGTTTTTAATTCTTGAATAGTTAAAACGATAGCTACTGGCTTGTGAGCCTCTCGATCTCGAGCTATACTTCGTCTCACCTTAGTATGGACTATTGTTAGCCGCGCGTGCTAAAAGCGCGAGCTAGTCGCTTTGAATGAAGCCGCGGCGGCTGCACGAGCGCTCGTGCAGCAAGTGCTCTAGTCAAGGCAGTCAAGGCTGGCCGCTCGCGCTAGCTCAGCCTTCGCGGTTAGTCCATGCTAGGGTGAGACGAAGTATAGGCACTCTCGATCGGGTCGATAAGCTAGCTGGGCTCCGCTTCTGTGCGAACTCGGCACTGCTACCACCACTGGAACGTTTCCTGGCATTTGTGTCAGCGGGAGCACGCGCTGAGCGCTGAACGTGCACGGGCGAGCAGCAGAGAGGAGGAAATTAAGAGCAGAGGAGGAACATCACTGCCACGAGCTTGTTTTCTGGCCACACGGATGAGTGCCGCCATCTAGTGGTTGAACTAATGGCTTGTTCAAGATGGCCGCCGTGGGACCGCCGCCTTAAGTAGGCCGTTTAACCGTTGTGCTGCCACGCGGCCAGCATTAAAGGGACAGTGCAACGATTTTAAAGTTGAAAGAATTCCCCGTTTCTATTTTTTATATTTCTTATCGTTCCACAAGTAAACAAAAACATGCATCCTTCATCAATGAAAAAACAGTGAGTGCGCAGGCGAGCTGGTGAAAGTTTATCATGATGTAGAATACCCGAGACTGTGGTAAAAGCTGGTGAAAGCTGGGAAACCCTGTCGAAGAAAAAAGACCGGGGAAAAGAACGTTGAGACGTTCTTTTCCCCTGTCTTTTTTCTTCGACCAAGTTGCCCAGCTTTTACCACAGTCTCGGGTATTCTACATCATGATGCATCCTTCCCCTGAAATACAGCAAATTCGCGGCATAATCGCAAAAAAAAAATACTATTTTCCGATTTGTGGTTTTATGTGCTGGTTATAAGAACTGCTGTGTGACGTACATACACTGGGGGATGTCGTTTGTAAGTCAGCAATTTGTGCAAATTTGTGCCCAATTTAAGGTTTTTTTTCTTTTTATCTTGTCGCTTGAACATAGAGCAATGCGTGAAAAGTCTGGATTTATTCCTAAAGTGTGATAACATGTCGTGGCGCCATCTACCGGAAGTCAACAAAACCATCCTCTCTGCGCAGCCACCCTCCCCCGTCGTGCTCGGGTTCGTTTGCGCTGCGTCTCAGACAGCATCTTGTTTCCGCGTGCGTGGGATCGCGCTAACGATGAAGAAAAAGAGAAACCTCGTGAGCCAACGCTCGAGCGATGATCGAACTGCTTGGTTTACCCAGCGGTCTGCCGATGTCCCGTTCCAACGTTGGTCCCGTTCTGTGCCAAGAGCACACCTTGTGCGCAGTGTACATTGGACGGCGCATGTGCAGCCGGGGAAAGTACTATTCTTCGTTTTTCCTGAAGCCCTATTAAACTTCTAGTTGTGAGTGAGCGCTTGTCTGTCGTACCTGTCCTATTTTTTGTCGTGTTTGTTTCTGTGCACTTCTTATTTTTTGATGAATCAGTACCATCTAGCCCAGCTTTCGACCCTGCAGCCTGTGCAACTATTTGTACATAGATAAAAGAGCTTCAGCAACGTCTCGAGTAATGTCTAGCAGTCTGATTTGTTCGAGGAGCTGAGAAGAGTCTGAACTTTTGGTTTCTCGTGCTTCTCAACGTACGATCGCATCGTCTGCCACGATCACGGGCGATACTTACCGGTTGCGGTGTTTTGTTGTGCCCGAACCGGATCCCCCGTTCGTAAACCAAAACCTCCTCTATCATCTACCGCGCGAGGAATCCCTTAGGGCTGCGTGGTGTCGGAAACCAACACGCAATGATGCCATGTGGGTCGGGACCAGGGTTGACACGGTGTTCAGAATCTCAGAAGGAGCGCTGGAGGACCAAAAAACAGAGGTCACGGAGCCAATTCGGAAGTGACATGATCCCCCGGAGATGTCACTGCGCACGTGACCCGGAAGTACTCTTGCGCCGATGCACGAGTTGAGAGGCACCGCAAGCTGCGATGTTTGCCACTTCTTTTAAAGAACTTGCCCACGGAAGCAGAATTGGTTTTCTGTTCTTGGATCAAGAAATGACCAAGACCAACTCCCACAATTATTTTGCCGAAGTTCGAAAATTATTGCACCGCCCTTTTAACCGGAGATAACTCACCTTTAACTGCTGTTACGTGTCATTTCAGAAGTATAAGTGCGCCTTCACCGCTTTGATGGGTGCTCAAGATGCTCAAGCGCACGCTTGACCAAAGCTTTGAGTGCAGAGCCGCAGAATTTTGTCCGCAAATCTTTGGTGATAACTGTGACTTAGGGTAACTGCAGTTAAGTATGCCCGTGCAACAAGGGTATTAGAGCCATCTGCACACTCAACGTGCGTGAGTGCTAACGCTGATTTCTGTTCCCCCTCTAGAATTTTCACACGTACTGACTCGGTTCGTCGACGTTGAAAATAGTAAAAAGCTGCCAAACAGTTAACTTCAGAACTTGTTCACAAAATTATGTATGCAATTAAATAGTGAATATAGGTATCGGACGAAAGTTTACGCAGTAAAGCAAGAAACGCAATGCAACGCAACGAAAAACAAAATGCATCCGCTAAGTTGCATAGGGGAGAGCGGAGCGACGAGCTGAAGCAATCCAATGGCGGCCGCATGACATGATTCCAAGATGGCAATGCCCATGCGACGAAGGACAAAAATGTCACCACTTTAGTAGACTTTATCGTTCTTGAGGCGTCCACTCTTAAATGGGGTAGAAAACGCCAAAAATAAAATATATGTATAAAAAACTAATAATAATATTAATAAGCAGCAGCAGCATTTTCATTTCGATGACATCAAGTGCGCGTGCAATTGTACTGGATCTTTATACAACCGCGTTTGCAACCGCTTTGCGAACGCGGATCCGCTTCCAGTGTGAATGAGCCCTTATAGTCAGCATTCGGCCAATTCTGGTGGGCCGACCACAGCGACACTTTCGATCGCTCACGTCGCATAGACCTTTCCAAAACAGAGCGTGTGGCCGGTGCCAATTTGAGTGTTCGTGCGTATGACGCGTGCTTTACTCGCTTTCCGAAGCGACGAACACGCACGCGCTGGGCTGTAAAGATCGCACGCTGGACTGTGATTTTGTAAACATTGGAAAGGTATTTTAAACTGCTATTGGACAGGAGATCGAACTATAGGGGGCGCTTTATCAAGCTTGTTGTCCCCACAGCCCGGTGTTTACTAACACAGCGTAACAAAGAAATTGAGCCTGGCCGAGCACGGTCTGGGCACGAGCGCTTCGCTCTGACCAGTGCTTTAGTTGCACGAGGAGCGGCCTTCGAATCGTCGTCTTCGATTTCTCTGATCAAAAACAAACAAGAAAGTTTGGTTTGTTGTCCCCACAGCTGAAGCGTACCGCTAGAGGCGTGACTGTTCGATCTCCTCCCCAATACTTCGTCTCACCTTAGCATGGACTATTGTTAGCCGCGCATGCTAAAAGCGCGAGCTATAGTTGCTTCGGATGAAGCCTCGGCGGTTGCACGGGCGCTCGTGCAGCGAGTGCTCCAGTCAAGGCAGTCAAGGCTGACCGCTCGCGCTTGCACGGCAATGTATGTTCCTATACGCCATATTCGAAGGCTATGTTTAGAGCGCGTGCTCAGAACGAGCTCACATTTATAGCATAAGACCGGCAATCTTGATGGTGCAGAATGAATGTTGCAAAAGAACTGCGGAATCTCGCCGTGAGCACGCGCTCAAGAGCCATGGCGTCCCTGTCCTACCTCACAGCGTTCGTGAAGTAGCTATAGTCGGATGCAACCTAAGAACAATCTTTTAGCTCCACCCACAAGCGCATTGCGCCCATCTGAAGTGCCTCCGCCGTCGAGAAAGTAGTTCGCTAGCGACGTTGCTTTTTCTTCCTCCAGTAAACGTGTCTTAAACTACTACAATATTTATTTAATTCATTCAGGACGTTTAAATAAGTTAGAATACGTTTTTGTCAACGAAATAGCTGTTTAGTAAAGAAAGAAAGTCATGTCCAATGTACCGTCTTCCCAATTCATTTTCTGTCCAAGATACTGTCTAACACACCGTCTTCCAGCGCCTTCGATTGAGGGAAAGCGGCGAAAACGATACCAACCTTTCTTTCGCCAAAATTATAAATAACAAAGCACTTATAGTTCCTGAAAATAATAAATATTTAGTGATTTACTTAGTTTTGTGGGCTTTGCGCACGAAATGGGTGCCTTTATTTTGTTGGATGAATAGAAAACAAGAATAATTATACTTTTCGGGTTTTGACAAATCGGCACCCTCCCAAGTCATCGACACCACCACCGCGCCCTGCTAGAGTGCCTTCATACACACGCGCGCTTACATTCAGTGCAACAATGGATGTCTTCCCCCTGAGACAGACAGACATGTAGGCACCCTACGCCCCGCTCTCTTTGTCTTCCGTTATGGATCCCACTGAGGTGCACGGCAATCTCAGCTCACCCCGCGGAAACCACAGCGAATTGAAGCAGCGGTGCCGGTACTATGTTGAGTAGCAACGTGGGGCAGAGGCGACAGAAATCCAACGAAGCAGACGACGTCCGGCGTAGCTTCTCACCTCTCAGCAGTGCTAAGCCTCGCGCCCGCTTCGAAATTTTCGTTGGCGATAGCGTCGCTGGAGTCTCACGTTGTCGCGCAAAAACTGCTGCAAACGCAAGCCGATACCATTAAGATTTCGTGGCGTAACCTCGGGCATGTAAAACACAATGCAAAAAAGCAGAATAAATGTCACGAGAAAATAGCGTCGCGTTGCTAAGGCCAGCAGCCATGTTGAGCTTTTTTTTTTCAAAAGGATCGCGATTGGTCCACGGAATCGTGACGTCATGAAAACGATTGGTTGGCGTTTCTCGGCGTAGGAATACATTTTCCTCTGAGAGGCATTTCCGGTTTTTTCTTAGCTTGCAATCAACTATAGACACCCTCTTCCTTCTCCAGTATTTTTCGAAGGGCCTTCGCCCTCGCCTTTCGTCGCTCCACACGGTGCACGAAGTGCATGTGACGCGGCAGGTTCGGGATGGTAAGCTTCTCCCGCACCCACCTCGGCCCGTCTATCTCCTCGCCAGTCTGTGTTTCGTAGCGGATACCCAGTTTTTCGAGGATGTGACGCCCGGTCGCGCCCTTTGTTTGCCGTTCGAGCTGAGACGTCCGTTGCGCCTCGACGATTTCTTCCAGTGTTGTGTAGACCCAGCGCCGCTAGTTTTTCGTTTGACGTAGTGTATGGGATGCCAAGTGCTCGCTTGTATGCCTTCCTAATCAAGCAGTCTAGTTTGACCCTCGCCACCCCGAGCCGTAGGGAGGGAAGGACGTATGCCAGCCGGCTTATGACGAAAAAGCGCGGACGAGGCGTGCAAGATTCTTGTCCTTCATGCCGAAGTGGCAGCCCGAAATGCGTGAAATAAGCCGGGTGATCTGGTAAGTTGACGCCTTGAGCGACTCTATCATCTCATACTTGTTGCCATTCACCTGGCCCCACAGACCCAGGACGCGAATGCTCTTCACCCACGGGATACGCAGTCCTTGCGAGTAGAACGCGATGTCCGACGGCAGCTAGCGAGACCAAATTGGTTTGAGGAGGAGGAGCTCTTACTTTTGCGGAGAGCAAGTTAGTCCCCTCGTAGTGACATATTCCTCGATCGTATGTATCGCTTCTCGTAGCGTGTCTCGGATGAACCTGTCTCTGCCGGGTCGTCAAGAGCGTGATGTCGTCTGCGTATATACTGTGGTGTAGCCCCTCGATCTTGCTGAGCTTCTCGGGCAACTCAATCATCGTCACGTTAAATAGGTATGGCAACAGGACCAATCCCTGAGGTGTGCCTCGCCCGCCTAGATTTATGTCGTCGGACGTAACGCCACCGATGGAGATTTACGCCGTCCGGTCGCTGAGGAAGTCTTGAATGTAGTTGAACCTGCGTCGCCCCACGCCCAAGGTTCTCGAGGACCGCGTCATTCCTGATAGTGTCAAATGCCTTCGTAAGGTCGAGGCCCAGGATCACCCTAGTGTCTATATGAGCCTCAGCATTACGTCTTGGGTAAACAGGTGTGGCCGGAATCCAACCATGGTGTGAGGAAAAAACCGGTTCCTCTCCATGAAGCCATTGATTTTCCGTAGGACGACGTGCTCTATTAGCTTGCACACGCAGGACGTGAGCGAGAGTGGGCGCAGAGCGTCGAGCTGAGGCTTCTTGCCCGGTTTCGGGATCATGATCAGCTTGGCCATCTTCCACTGCCGTGATAGCTTCACTTGTCTCCTGCACTCGTTCATGTACTTCGTGATGCCAGTTATGGCTTCGCCGCTGAGGTTCCGCACAATCTTGTTCGTGACGCCGTCCAGTCCCGGAGCAGACTTGGTCTTCAAGCCGCGCAGTGTCTCGGCAACTTCGAACTCAGAGATGTCCGCGTCTAACACCTCGTTTTCTGCACCGCCGTATTTTGTGGGTGTCCTTGGCGGGTTTTCGCCAATGTATTGCTTACGAATCTCCTCGGCTAGGTCGTCCTCGTCACCCTTCTGACTTCGAATGATCTCGCACTTCTTGCTACGCTGAGCCGTCTTACTACCGTCCGGGTCCTGTAGGTGCCGCAGTATGTTTCACATTTTTGGCACATTGGGCTGACCGTCGAACCCATCGCAGGTATCCTGCCACTGCTGCAGCGTAACCTGGTCAGCGTACGCCTCGATCGTTCTGCTGAGTTGAGCGATGCTTCTTCGAAGCGGGGGTTTCCCCAGGAATTGAAATCAGGGAAGGTGTCTAAATTTTTTTTTTTTTTTTTTTTTTGGGGGGGGGGGGGGGTTAAAGGGGGGGAGGGGGCATTGCGAATATAGGAGTCGTTGTGAATTAAGGGGGTGCCTTCGGAAAAACGAGGGGGGTCTAAACCCCCCCTAGGGGGGGTCTGGGGAAATCCCTGCTTCGAAGGCTCCGATTGTTCCGTTGCGTGCGCTGCCGCTCCTGCAGGCTAGCCTTAGCCTCCCATAAGTATGAGTCGGCTATCCGCAGCGGCCACGTCCGCTTCTTCCGGAATCACCTTGGTTGTCCGCTCGGCAGTAGCCAGCAGGCGTTCCATCCACTCGCCAATGTCCGTGACGTCTTCCGCCTCGTATTCGTCTAGCAGCTCTCGGAACTTGTTCCACTCCGTGATCTTGCACTTTCTGCCCGTAGTGGTCGCTACCCAGGTCTTCCCACGTGTTTGTCCACTTTGTGTATCCTTAGCGTAGCTCACAAACGTAAGGTCTGGCGTAGTGTCTTTTTTTTTTTCGAGCGTTTTGCTCTCTTCGTCGGATGATCCGAGTCGGTGACCAGGGATAGTCCGCATTCGTGAGAGTCGATCCTTAGATTTCGGCCCTTGGGTCGTTTGATCTTGTATCCCCAGTCCGGATGTCGCGAGTTGAAGTCCCCAACCACGACCAGTGTCTGACGTCTGTCGATGTTCAGAATCACTTGGAAGAGGGAAGCAAATCTGTGCCGTTTCGCCGGGCTGCCGTAGATTTTTAGCACTAATTTCCTGCGCTGTTATTTCTTCTTCCCCGAGATGATCTCGATTAGTACGTGTTCTACCGTCGAAACGCCTGTGTCATGAATGACGACCGGCATGTCTCTCTTGACGACTGTGACCACTTGCGTATTTTCCTTGGTATCCTTGCCGCAGGACTTGTTACCCGACTGCTTGGCCAGTAGCTTCGCCTCTTTTAAAGAGAATCATACTCGCTCGTTCCTTTTCATCTTTGTTCTTTACGTATTGTTATAGGTTGCCCCTCTTTTTGCCTTACCCGCGGCAATTCCACTCCCAAATTGTGTACTTTTTACTGTTCACCATCTTGATTTCTAACGACATGTGCCGTACGTAGTTGTTCCATGTGCCTAGCCAGTTGCGCCAGCCACTCAGGGTAGCGTATCAACTCGGCCACCTGCTTGTTAACTTCCTGTTGCAGTGGAGACTCGGTCTAACAACCATCTTCCTCATCACGGGTGGCGAAGCCATCTTCGGTCCCCTCTCCGTTTCGTTGCCCTTCTGCTGAAGCTGTGTCTTCAGCCTTGCGTTATCACTCTCAGTCTTCTCTACCATCACGCGTAGAGCCTTGTTTTCCTCCTGGAATTCTCGTATCATGACGAGGATCTCGTCTAACTTATCGTTCTGCGTCTTGGCCTCCTTGCACTTCTTGACCGAGGCCTTGTGGTCGGTCACCCCGGCCCAGCTGACTCGTTGTCGAGAGCTGGACCTCTTCGTGGACATTGATCTCCAACGCCAGCCGGACCGCTGCTGCGAGGCCAACCGCACGCATGCTCGGCTCCGTGACTGCGACCGTCTTTTGAGTAACGGTGGGACGTCCTCATCCTTGAACCTACTCTCCTCTTGTTTCTTTTTCTTCTTTTCCCACAGGCGCTGTTACAGGACGTACGGCGTCTTGAAACGCTGCTTGCATTGTGTGTCACCCGTGAGGTGAGTCTCGCCGCAGATGCCGCACGACGGCGATCACGTGTGGCCATCTGTCGGGTGTAGAGCGTTGCAATTCTTGCACCGATGCTCTTTCGGCCGTGGGCACACGTCGGTCTGATGTCCGACTCCACCGCACGTACCGCATACTTCTATCTTTTTCTTATACAGGTTGCATTTGTACTCCACGTTGCCGCACATGATCCAGAACGGCACCTTCTGGCCCTTGAAAAGCACGACCGCCGACTTGGAATGGCCAATCCGTCTGGCGTGGAGCACGTTCGGGTTCTTCGCCGTAACTAGGTTGTTTAGAACGTCTTGCTTAGAGTCTTCGTCCGGTATCCCGCAAATCACACCCTTGAAGGCTTCGTCCGGCGGTATCGCATATGCTACAACTTCGTAAGTTTGTCCCTTGAGGCTTGTAGAGTGCACTCCTCTTTATTTGACGGCGTTTTGGAATGCCGGAGTTCTCACAATGAGCGTATTTCGCTTCTCGTTTAACCGGAAAGCGTAGTGCCCTGCGTTCCCCGACAAGAGCTGAACCGCGAGTTGAATGCCGCGTTGGACCAAGACTCTGTCTTTTTTCCGTACGTTTAGCCCGCCCCTAAGTCAAAAAACAATCTTCGCATCGTCTTCTGGAAGCTTTGGAGGCCTTGGCGCCTTTTTTATTCGAGGACGAACTTCCCACCCGTTGTTCCTACCAAAAGTGCAGTTAGGCTGGAAACCGACCCTTAGGTTTAGCGCTTTGTTCTCTGCTCGGGCCTTGAATAAGGCCGGCATCCAACATCCCCCGGCAGAGTGAAACTCCTCTGGAGTGATCACTTTTTCTTCTACCTCGACGACTCCGTTTACGGGGGCCAAAAGAGGTTTTCCTGGGCCTTGGCCCTTGAGTGTCCATGTGGACGTCGGTGTGGCGGCTGCGGCCGCCGTTCATTTGTCTTTTAATGGCGCGTGAGGCTGAGCGAGGCGGCGCCTCGATTCCTTGAGAAAAACGGTGAAAACTTGAGAAAAAAACAGCCCGCTCACCCAAGATTTTGGTGTCCTGGGGTTTCTCTCGCGTTCTGCCGCTTCCCCTCCCACCCTTTTTTTCCGGCCACGCCTGACACGTGACCCGAAAGGGGGCTTTTCTGTAAGGTGGAGTTCCTTGGAACTATGACGCGTCGGATCAATGGAAATTTATTGCTCGTTTCGCTCAGCCGGAATTTAGGTTTCGTTTTTCGCGGTTACAGGCAATGCCGGCTGCTCTCCATGGGACAGTTGATGCATTACTATTTTGTCAGTTACGGCGTTTTTATTTCCAATTCAAGGCATTAAAATGGTGCTAAAACGACTTTGTGCATGTATTTATGTGCACTGTCGGACACTGCTAGCGCGAACACGGCGTCGGCACCTTCCAGCATGGGGGATATACGTGCCAAACGAACGAAGAACATCTGGAAAACGAAGAGAGACGGCAAGAACTACGCAGTCACAATGGATCAGTAACCCCTTGTGCATGTGGATCCAAATAAATTGAAAGCCACGTAATATACTCCGGTTTGCAATAAATAAGTACGAGCTGCTTTATTCTTTCTGCTCATAAATATGTGCGAAGATGCTTGTTCTGCGTTCAAAACATCACCGATACGCTCGAAATATTTGCAAAATAAAAAGAAGCCAGAGAACAAGTGCGCAATAAAAGATGCCCGACGTAGGGAATAATGAGAAGACAAACCGTTCATAGCCCACATGCTTTATTCTTCACGTTTCGAATATTTTTTAACTGCTCGTAAGATGCGCGATGGGGTCATTTGCGTATATTGAGAGGACGAGCATATCAGCAGTATATCAGCACCATCAGAATGCTGGCGAACCTTCAACACACTCTACATTCTTTTCGATTGTTATTTTGCTTATAATCATTGCTCGTTTTGACATACCAGCTGTGGAGCAGAGGTTTGGGCCTGAAATATAGCGAAGTTTATAGTCGTACAGTGGTAAACAAAATATGCCGTAACTAAGCATTTACACTTTTACATTATTAATAAAGGTACATACTATTCGGTACGACCCAAATAGCAAAAGTTATCTATGTTATTTTACAGCGAAAAAACAAAACGCACGCGCGTTTTCCAACAGGAATGCACAGGCGCATCGCAAAAGTAGATTGGTTGCTGTCAGCGTCAATTTGCCTCCCGGAAGTTGCATACACAGTAGCGCCAGCTGAACCTCTAGCGTACATTATAATATTTCTGTGTTCGCCGCTGATTGCACCAGCGATGAGAGTGATGTCATCAAAGATGTTATGGGATGATATCAAAGACGTTAGAAGGTGATTCGGACTTCGACCGGCTTGCGACCAGCTCCAGCGACGACGACGAGATTGTAGGTAGGGGACGAACTCGCTGTCGGCCGCGTCGATCGCGCACGTGCATGCAGGGTCGAAGATCAAAGGGCAAGGGGACGAGAGCAAGAGCGGAATGCCAGGACACTCTCCTCATTCGCATTAGACAGAACGACGGCCGCGCCATATATCACCCCTGGTGGAGCGGTTTATTTGGCGACGCCTCCTTCTCCTACCCCCCCCCCCCCTCCCCTCGTCTCGCCGCGAGAGCACGTGAAGCCGACCCCTCGGAATGCCGTGCGGGTGACGGGGTCGCGGATGCGGAGATGGTACCGCTGACGCCGTGCAGTAAACGCTCGTTTTCACGAAAACCCTGCCGGTGTCAGTCCGTGTGTCAACGTGATGCACGAGGTCGAGAGAAGAGTGGGTGGGTGAGGAACTATCGTGTCGGCGGCGGGAAGAGATGGAGAGGGTAATGCGTGCTGACGTCAGCACTTCGGACCAATACGAGCGTGGAAAAGCTGGCGCAGAGCTAGAGACGGGCAAGAGCCGCGCCGCTTTGAAATGCGGCCCCGACACCTCCTAGAAAAGAAAACCTAAGTGGTGAATTTCCCTGCCTCACCAGAGAAGGCCACCGTCGTCCAGAGATTGGACACGACTACAGCGTCGTATGGCTAGAAGTCGTGTTATTACTGTTTGGAACCGAGTTCCAACCGAACGCTGCTCCGGCACGCGTCTCCAATCTGTGGCCTACAGTGGCCTTCGTTAGTGGCGTAGGAAAATTCAGCAATTAGGCTTTCTTATCTAGGAGGTGTTGGCCCAGCTCAGTTGCCACTCCGGCGATTACACAAGGAGCGACAACGGAAGAAAGCCTAGGTCACGCGTTCATTGAATTGAATCTGATGGAAATGGTAACGCATTTCCATTGGATGAATCCCATTGATCGTAGAACCAATATTTTTTATGTTTTGTCGGGGAGCTACCTGTATTCGCAGGTTTGAATGTACGGCCTCCGGGCGCCGCCATCTTGCTCGCTTGAAGTGCGCTTCGGCGCGGCCGTAATCGGATGATGACCGTGTCCAAGAGCACCCAAAGCGAGCAAGATGGCGGCGCCCGGAGGCCGTACTTGCAAACGTGTATACGTTGGAGATAGCTGAGTAGCCTTAAGGCCGGTTCAGACACTTGCGTTTGAGTGCGTTTGACTGCGTTGCGGCGAGAACCGAAAGCGAGTCACCGGCACATCTGTGCTTCGTATGAAGCGTGGAATCAAATTCAAGGAATCGTCTTGGCACGCGATATAAGCAGCAGGGATGTCCTGGTGTCTCGCTGCCGCAACGCAGTCAAACGCAGTCAAACGCAACTGTGTGAACCGGGCTTGAGAGTGTGCGATCGTACTTAATCGTACCATGGCGAGGCGCTCGAGCTGGGCCAGCACGGGCTGCCCAGAATGAGAAAACGTTCAACTAAATAAGATGATCACGTGGTTTATGGGCACCATGGGGTGTCTAACTCGAGCAGTGTTGACTGGTCAACAGACAAAAATTAACCACATTCGTAAATTGAAAATTATAACTAATATATAGAGATTTTCACACTGCAAACCTTGTGCGTATACAAAGTAACCTAGGAGCATTCGATTTCAAGAATAATCTTCCCGTTTGACCCATTTCGAGAGACACTGCTCTCAGAACGCATCCTTAAGTGCCTGAAAATTTCATTTAACTCACTAATTACGTTGTGAGGCACATTTTGCGGTAGGAGTGAAACCGCCATTAACGTCTATACCGAGGCGTTGACACCAAAGTAGAAGTTAGTTTCGGTACACATGATTCTAAACCGAAGACGAACCGACGATGAGGGGACAAACACACGGGTCTCAATATTTATGAGTGAAACAAAGAGATGAGCTTCAAGACGTGTGTGTTTGTCCCCTAGTCGTTCGTTCGTCTCGCCTGCTTTACGTAAAGCTCGCCTGCTTTACAAATTTGGTTTCTGTTTTGCTCCTGACTTAAAAAAGTGTATCACGGCGTCAGTATTATGGCGTTTTAGAATAGCGCACACTAAAGCTTTGCGTGCGCAAAGAATATCGTCGTCGCCACTGCGCATGCGCCGAACGCCATCCATGTTTTGCGCTTTGCATGCGCTATTTTAGCATACGCTATATTTCGGAAATTGCGTGAGTACGAAAAACGTCTCTGCGCTTCTCCAAGAAGGATTCGTGATGAGAAGTTGGCTAAAGCCAAGACGAGCGCAGTTAAAAAATGGCGGCTCCCAGGACCATGTCCGCGGCCGCTGTAGCGGTGTCGTGAGCGCGATGTCGGCGGTATCCTTGCGAATGCGATTTTCAGCACGGGACGACATTGAACTCGGTTTAGCAACGATCAGCGGCAACTTGATGCTTACGACGCGCAAACATTTTTCTCGGCGAAGGCAGCGAAGGTCAGTACACGAGACTATCTTGCCGAGGCGACGCAAGCGGACACGACCGGTCAACCGCTCGCGTCGCATGCTCATGCTAAAACACATCTAAAATGTTACTCTGGACAAAAAAAAAAAAAGGTTTTGCTCAAGTTACAGGATTTCGGGTTTGAAATAAATATTGTGACTGTATCGTGGTGGCGTTAGAAGCGTGAAACGCTCGGGCTTTTGAGTCGCGGCAGAGAAACGCTATTCTAAAACTATCTTGCGTAGCGTGCGCTAACACAAGCGATACATTTAGCGCTTGCGTACGCTAAATATGCGTACGTTGTTCTAAGACTCCCTAATACGCCAAACACATTTGTTGTTTTCGGAAGAAAACTGTTACCTGCCTGCGTACGACTCAAGTTTCCTCGTAGAAGCGGGAATAATGCGTGTTGCTCAGTAAAGCCATCCCACCTCAAGACAGGCTCAGCAACTGATATACCACCACGTATCTCCGACTCTCAATATACCCTCCATTTTGATAAACGAGTGGCGCAACCTACAGGCAGTTAAAGTCGCGGGTGTCACGTGACACCTTGGCGTCACGTCACGTGGCAACGTCAGGTCACGTGGTAAACTTCGCCGCAAACTTTTGTGGCCTACCTGTACTACGCGAAACGTCATATCTGTCAGTGACGTTAAATCTCCCTTCAGAATCTTCCGTGAATAAAAAACAACAGATTCTTACGTTAAACAGGAAACACCAGTAGTAGAAATGTTAACTTTGATCCACACGTAAAACAAGACCAGTCAATAAAAATACCTTCAGCGGACGTAGCCTATATGTGTTTATTTGCTTTGCGATTAGCAGTTGTACTCTCTAAACAAAACAAGCTCTCACAGAATATTTTATTTGACCGGCATTACAGCTTGCTCATGAATATAAACATCTATAATAATATAATGCATCACCCTCTGTTTTTGCAGCATACGATTACACAGTATTGCGTATTAAAAATGTGAATCGGTACTCTTCCAGGTATTTCTTGCTTTGAATACATTATTGTTAGCTCGGTTTGACCTGTGCTTTTAGTCAACGGCACGCTCATTCCTGCAGATTATGTTAGGAGTGAGACAATACATCAGGGCGGGTTACTGACTCAGTCCAAACTCCGGAGATGTTGTTCGTGTTTTATATCTAAACGCATTTTATACCTTTCGTTAAAGGACTCGAAAATCTTCACGCACTTACGAGTTTTCCGAACAACCAACAAGCTCTCAGAATTGAACTGACAAGAAATAAAGGAGAGGGACCGACAGTTTTGCAGTATAACAAATTTCACGTCGGCTCCAAAAAGGAGAAGTACAAGCTGACCATCGCCGACTACGAGGGTCCAGAGGGTAGGTATCGGGTCTGCCGCCGTGCCTTTCGCGACAAATGAGAAGAATGTGTAATGGCGCGTGTTATTGAGCACATTGTCCGCGGGGAGCAGCACCTCTGCGACTCTGCCGATAGAAAACCGAATACTGGAAACGAGTCCAAACTGAGTGTTTTTGAAGGGTTGTAAATGCTGCGCGTGCTTTTTATCTTTTTAAGTGGGCTAATTTTGTGATTTTAGACGGTGCTTAGCATTTCTCTAACTAAAACAATGCTTAAATTCGCTAATTTAAATTTTAATTACCTTAATAGTATTAAGAACCTAGTTATCGCAGACGTTTATAATTGTTCTGGGTGGTCCCTTTGGAGAGACTCGCACGCCATCAAAATTTTCTGTGTAACGCGTAGTTTCACATGAACATTTTGGCCAATGTTCCGCAAAACATACCGGCATATTCTATCTTTAATGAAATGGTAAAAATAATCTGCTGCAGGGGTGGCCAGAGCAACATGGGGTTGGAGCTGCAGACAAAACTGCAAAACGTCAGAGAGCCTAAGGAAAACAAGAAAGGGGGGGGGGGGGGGGGTTCGGGGCGCTATTTGGGGGCTACTTTTAGCAAGAACTGATGTCGAGGGTACATTCTTTCTGAAGGATACAATTATAATTGTCGTCTACAACAAATAACACCAGAGAGCAGAAAATTTCTTAATCTGCCAACCAATATTGCACCATGCTTTCATTTCTGCTGTGCGGTTGATGAAACAAGCAGCCACTGCCCCTGATGCCAGTTATGCGCATACGGTTCAAAATTCGTTCGAGAACAATAAAACAAACAGGGTCACAGGCCACATCTATTTGTGAAAAAGCAGTCCAGCTGTATGTACGTGTACTGTAGTACAAAACTGCCAAGAATATTAGATTTTTTTCGTATAACGTTTTTTTGTTTTTTTTTTTTTTGTTTGGGGGACACTGGAGGAGAAGGGGGCAGGCTTACCAGGGAGCTTCGAGCCGCACTTGGACCCGCAAAGAGCCGCATGCGGCTCGCGAGCCGCAGTGTGGCCACCCCTTTGCTATTATGCTGACTTTTGGCTGTTGATTCTTTCCAGATTTTGTTTATTATTCGGTTCAAGCACAGACATCCATATTGGTATAGTTGAAGCCCCAGTTCGATTCCGGACATAAATTATTGGCACGCTAAGTGTTTCTTGTACTAGCCAGGCAAAACTCATTTTATAAAGAGCCAGTTGTTTGACTTCCCAGCATGCTATTCATTTTTTTAATTTAGATTAGCTATGGAAAGAGAAGCAAATGAAGGTTGTGTCAAAACCAACACTCAAATTTTTCCGCCTTTTCCAGCAGTGAAAGTGTTGCATGCTGTATAATTTGCAAGTCAAGCAGACAGTATAAAAAATGACAGCGTACTTTGAGCGTTCTTTTTGTTTTGTTTGCCGGCGTGAGCTTCCCCAGAATGTATTCCACACCACCAAACGGGAACAAACTGTGCTGCCCCCACATAACAACAATTGATGTCACGGTTTCAGTGTTACCAGTGTTAGTGTGGAAGCTCTCAGGGCAAATATTGAAAATCAAAAACTCAAAAAAAAAAAAAATTATGACTTGTAATTTAGGTTACTAGTTCTGTTGTGTCAATTGATGTGTTGAATTAATTTTGAGGCAAATCAGTTTGGAAGTGAAGAAAAGCATTTTGCATCCACTGATGCAGTAAAATGTTTCTGGGGGTTTTCTTTAACAGAACAATTTATTTTATCTTTGGGGCTTGTGAGTACCTTGTGGTGCAAGAGCCGTCAACATCGTTGCTCGAACCACGCCGGTTTTTGGCAGGCACAAACTACGACGCCTTGTCCCACCACAACGAATCCGAGTTCGCCATCAAGTACTGGAGGGACAAAAGCGGCGGAGACAGATGCTCCGCAAGACTAAGTGGTGGCTGGTGGTTCAAGACATGCAACGAGGCAAATCTAAATGGACTTAAACTCACCCGCAATTCGACAATAAGGGCCCTCAGTATTACCTGGCACATAAAAGGCAACATCGAGTCCTACTATTACACCTACCACAAGGTAGAGATGAAGATCCGGGACGCGGACTTTGGTTTCTGCACGGGCTCTCTAAGATCCTAAGTTATCTTATTTCTAATCTCTGCTTCGGTGCAAAAAAAATAGTAATAAAGCACCTAGTCACGCAAAAGACGCCATTTACTTTATGCTTCGTGAATGTCTCGCTTTCTGACTTCTCTCTGCAAACTTTGGAAATAAAATATCACCCCTAGAGAAGATAGCTTGCTTGTTGCTCTCCCGGCTATATCGCTGAGGTCTAACTTCAAAGCGGCAATCCCACTACTAATACATCTTATAAAAGACCGTCTGCCGGCCCTGTCTGAGGCCTTACTTGTAAATGAGGGTCCCGCTATATTGGTCATGTAAACACTGTCTGCAAACATATGTATAAAGCAACTGTGCATCGAATGTCTGAGGCGTGTCCAGAAATAATTGTGTGATCATGTCTGCAGCCCGTGTCTTTTGTATGATGCATGAGCATCATACAAAAGCGGCTTATATTCACCAACTGCGCACCGTTAGCGCCGACTTAGACGTAGCCAAATGAGCACTGTTCCAAATCACGGAAACGACTGATGTGTTTAGGCAGTGGCCTCTGGAGACGTACGTGTCTGCGCTGTAAAAGAACAACTCGGTCATCGCTGTACGCTGTTAAGTAACGCGTCGCTGAAAGTTCATTCTCCGTTCAGATGTAACCCTGCAGCGGTCCGGACCAACAGATGCTATTGTTTCAGAACAAACCGTTCTCTTAATTATAAAGTTATCAGCGATTTGCTGAAATTTCCAACGGGAAAATGGCGGCCGACGGAGCTCAAGATATATGGAGCTGAAGAACGCCAGTTACCGAAAACGGGCTACAGCGGACTCCGTTTTACGTCGGAACTTTTAGAAAATCACGTAACTTTTGCGTAAGAGTGGTAACTTGGGCCAGTTAGCGATGCATTACTAACTAAAAACAGCGCAAAAAACGACGAAAGAGAGGTAGAATTAAAATAAGAGCACCAACTTGACACAACAGAAAATAACACTTTATTAGACGTTTTGCCTCCGATGTGGGAGGCATCTTCAATAGTTACAAAGCAACCTCAAGTCATCGCTATTTATTAGGAATATCCGTATAAGCTTCGTGGAGAGGCCCGCAATTTTTGGGGTCTAGGCCAACTCGTCGAAAGCCAACTCGTCAACGGCCAACTCGTCGGCGGCCCATTCGTCGAATAGGCCAATTCGTCATTGGGCAACTCGTCGAAGGAAAACTCGTCGAAGAGGCCAACTGGTCGCCGCTGTTTCAAAGCCATGATATATAATTTTTATCCTGAAATTTTAAAGCAAATTCCTGCCCTATAATAATCTAAAAATCGCCTCACTGTAAAAGACATAGAGTGTGCTCTTTCTTGTCGAACTTGCAGCTTTCTCCGCTTTCACGGTGTAGTGGGGAATGATCACTACGTCGCGCGTGTATCACTGGGGCGCGTGTTAACCTACTCGGCCCACCCGTTGACGCCGCTTTGTGGCGACAGTCTGCGGTGCATCATAACATAAATGCTAACCCACCTGGCCCACCAGTCACGTCGTTTCGCTTCGACAGTGTGCGGTGGCTCATTACAAAATGTAATAAAGGAAAAAAAAAAAACGATCCCGAAATTACCATTTCTCAACTTGTCTCAAGCTACTGCCCTGTCTTCGCACTCTTGGTAATTTTTCTTTCCGTCTTGTAACCCAAGAAGGGCGCTGTCCCTAGTGCAAACACAAATAAAGATTTAGGTGAGAAGGTAACAAGGAACCACGAACTTTTACCTTGGACCGTCATTCAACCTATTCGACGAATTGCCGTTCGACATATTGCCCCTTTCGAGAAGTTCCCTTTGACGAATTGCCCTATTACGAATTGGCCTATTCGACGAATTGGCCGTCGACGAGTTGGCCGGATCCTGACGCGGGGGAGTTACTGCAGGGGATCTAGTAGATGGGTCTAGGCCAGCTCGTCGAGGGCCAACTCGTCGGCGGCCCATTCGTCCAATAGGCCGATTCGTCATAGGGCAATTCGTCGAAGGAAAACTCGTCGCAAAGGCTAACTGATCGCCACTTTGTAAAAGCCAGAATATATGTTTGTTTGTTTTTTCTGAAATTTTAAAGCAGATACCTAAAATCGCCGCATGGTAATTGACCTCCAGTGCTTTCTGTCTTGTCGAAGATAACAACTTGCCACTTTCGCCGCTTTCACGGTGCAGTGGGGCAGCGATGTAGCCAGAATATGTTTTTTTTTGTGGGTTGGGGGGAGGGGGGAGGTTGAGGTGAGTGGGATGTCCATGACTTGGAATACGGAGAGGAGGAGGGGGGTGGGGTTCAAAATGTATGTGTATAATATAGGGTCGGCCGGATTTCGGGGGGGGGGGGGAGGGGAGGGGGGGGGGCTGAAGCTTCATAAGGCTCCCCCTTAGCTACGCCACTGCAGTGGAGGACGGGAACTACGTCGCGCGTGTTTCAATGGGGCGCATGTTAACCTACCCGGCCCGCCGGTTCACGCGGCTTCGCGGCGGCAGTCTGCAGCGGGTTGTTACGAAAAGTAAGAAAGAAAATTAACAAAAGGACAATCCCGAGATAACACCTTTTTTAAGATGTCTCAAAATTCTTTCCTGTCTTCGCCATCTTGTATTTTTTTTTTTCTCAGTCTTGTAACATTTCGAGGGCGCTGCGCGTAGTCAGACACAGATAAAAAATTAAGTCAAAAGGTAAGAAACCACGAAACGTTACCTCGAACCGTCATTCAACCCATTCGACGAATCACCCCTCGACAGGTTGCCCATTTAGACTAGTTGTCCTCGGACGAATTCCCCTATTACCAATTGGCCTGTTCCACGAATTGACAGTCAACGAATTGGCCGTCGACCAGTTGGCTTTTGACGAGATTGGCCGGATCCCCTTGTAAATAATGTTACCACCGATATGTGGATGACGCTTTTGTCATTCTAGATAGAGATGATGCTTACGATTTTCACCGAGAGTTAAACAGTGTTGACCTCGCGATGCACTTTTTTTGCGAGGCAGAACTACATGGCAAGTTGCCCTTTCTAGATGTGTGTGTAATTTGGACAGAGGAATCGAACCACTGGATTGAAACAAGTGTGTACCGTAAACAATGAAGCAGATAATGTTTTCGCATTTTTTATCCCATCCCTTAGTGCAACACAAGATATCAGTAGTGGGATCGTTTGTACGCAGTTCACATACTGTGCCACCTAAGGAGCGCCATGGCGCAAATGAGATGACTCGTTTACAGGAAGCTTTGAAGAATCGTCACCATTCAAAGCGGTTTGTTGACGACGCCAACAACCAAATGAATCAAAATGTGCAACCGTGCAAAAAAAGAAAGAAATAAGAATGTAGGTGTGCCTCTCCTGTGTCAAAGGAGTCTCCGAACCTCGGAGCCGCGCTTTGAGGCTCCGTGGCATTTCAACTGTTTACAAGCCATACAGAACTATTGAAAATTACATTTCCAAATCAAAGAACCCAACACCAGGCGCACGTCAAGAAAGGCGTTATCTACAGATCCCCTGCAGTGACTGCCCGGCGTCCTACATTGGTGAAACCGGACAGTGGAGAGAGACCAGACTCAAAGAACACAAGCGTGACGTCACGCACGCATCCCACGCGACACGACAGAAGACTGAACTTGCGAACCCTACGGGGACAGTGGGTCATTCTTTTTACTTTGCTGCCGCATCGACCTTGATGGCGGAGGATAGATGGGGACCCCGAAGACTCCTAGAATCGTGGTTCGCCCGGAGGGACACATCCGTGTGCAACAAAAACCGCGGCCCTCTCCACGAAGCTTATATGGACATTCCCTGATAAATGGCATTGACTTTTGGTTGAACCTTTCATTTGCTTTGTAGCTACTGAAGATGCCTTCCCCATGGTAGGCGGAACGTCTTATGAAATTGTTTTTTCTTTGCAGTCAAGTCGGTGCTCTTATATTAATTATGACGTCTCCCTGCCCTTTGAGCGTTTTTGGACAGGTAGAAGGACACAACAACCCTTTTCTTCTTCCACCTGTACTTCGTCGTTTTTTGCTTTGCGGTTGTTCTCGTTATTAACATACCTTTTGAATGAAAGACCATAAGTTCTGAAACGTTGGCATCTGCTCCGGACTAGTTGGGACCCTTGGAACTACATCTTGGCATAGAATGAGGGTTCGGTAATTCATAATTCATTTTTGCGGCAGAAAAGAAAACGGTGTGTTTGTGTGTCTGGAGGGTGCGGGGGGAGGGGGGAGGGGGTGCACACGATACATACGATTTGTTTATCCTTGGAAACGATTGAGCAGGTAGAGTGCGAACCACTTCAGGAGCGCCGCCGTTTCCTCTTTTGTCTCGTTCACAGTTCTTGTCTTGCTATTTTAGAGCGCAGCTCCTAGGCGTTCGTTCCCGTATTTCGCGGCGTCGCCGTCGGGGTCGCCGTCGGCGTAACTGCGCGCGTTGCATTACGGGACGTCACGCCAATTCAATTCCTTGCTAAATTTAGTGAAGAAACTGAATTGGTGTGTAGGTTTGTGAAGGCCAATAATACAACAGTGCGCATTCAGTTTCCCCGCTAAATTTAGCGGTAAAACGAACGTCACCTGATTTCAACACCAATTTTCCCCGCTAAATTTAGCAGAAAATCGAATTGGTATTGAGGTCACGTAATGTCCATTTTCTTAGCTCATTAATCTAGCGGAGAAACTGAATTTCTTCTTAGGCGACGTGAGACGAAGTCATGTGGCGTCATTTTCCCTGCTCAATTTAGGGGGGAAACTGAACTGGTGTTGAGGTCAAGTGGGCAGCGGGAGGGGTTGGAGGAGGAAGAGGAAGAGGGCAGAAGGAGGGGAGGGTACAGAGGTGGATGAGGGAGGATCCGTACCCTCACCTCCTTTTTTTTTGCGTACCCTCTCCTCCTCTTTTGTGTACTCCTCCTCCTCCTCTATATCCTCCTGCTACACCCCTCCTCTCCCCTCCTCCTCCTCCTCCTCCAGAACCTTCCCTCCTCCTCTGTACCCTCCTGCTACACCCCTCCTCTCCCCTCCTCCTCTTCTCCTCCTCCTCCATAACCTTCCCTCCTCCTCCTTACCCTTCCCTCCTCCTTCAAAATACCTCTCCACTTCTCCTTCGTACCCTCCCCTCCTCCTGCTCTGTAACCCCCCTCCTCCTTCTGCGTACCCTCACGTCACGGTTTTTTGCAAAATAAAATACCTCAGGAGCTGCGCTCTAATTTCGCATTACAGGAATTTGTAAATGTCTTTCAATTTTTTAGATGCGGAGCATCTCTTGCTCGGGTCTATGTCCCGCGGCGTCGGCGTCGTAATCCGCACTCACACTACGCATGCGCAACTCTCCTCGTCTAGTCTCCTCTCCTTCAAGTGTGAGCGGTAGCGCGCTGCGCGCGTTCCTCATCACGTGACCGGGGCGGGATCTGAGGCGAAACCGTGTTTCCCCGGAGGAGGGAAAGGAGGAAAGTTTTCGGCGCGCGGGTCGCAGCGCCAGGCGAGGCCTTTCTAGTGGGGTGAGCCTTCCCCGCAACTCCGCGGCTGTCGTCTGTTTGCATTTCCCGATCGCTCGCGTCCGTTGCAGCCTAGATCTCGCCTGCCAGCCCGGTCTCGACGAGGAAACCTGCAAGCGCTGTTAGGGCATTTTGCGCCGCCTTACCGTGCGGTCTGATTAGACTTTCAAAGTTACTCGTGCTACATCAGTTCACCGCTGTTGACTCCAGTTCACTCCGTTCTTCCGATGAAGTTTGATGGAAGCAACAGTCCCGTCAGTTAGTGGGTTGGCGCAAGCAAGCGTCAGCACCACCCCGATGCTCCGCATCGGGGTGGCACTGTTTTTCATAGCACCGATTGTCTCTTTGTATTACGTCGTAGTATAATATTTTCACATCCTCATAAGTGATATTCTTTTCCAGCGAGTCTGGTTCTTCTGCGAGTTCTTTCATGAAATCAGAACAGTTTCCTACCGACGGAACATGGCGTTGCAAAAAGTAGTTTAATTGTTCGCAAAGATCGGCGATTTATTTATTTATTCGTTCATCTACATCGCCCTTACCAGGCTATTTCTTTAAGAGAATGGAATACAAAGAAGGCATATAAAATATAAATTGTACAACGAAAATATATGCGTACGATTCGAAAAACGTTCAAATGACATCAGGTATGAATATAATGACATAACAGAAAATTTGTAACAAAACAACAAATCGGCAAGAACACCAGCAGTGAAATTAAAAAAAATAAAATACACTTAGACAAATAGGAAGCTGTGCCGATCCGAACAAAAAGGTGAAGCTGGCAAGGAGACAATTTCGTTTGGTAGGCTTCTCGATTCAATTCTCGCAAAATAAAAGGCTACGGGTTTTATGGTGGCCACCTTGAATGGGTAGAAAACGGGTTCTAATTGATTAGAAGAAATCTAAAACAGCATACTCAAATGCAAGTTAATATAGTCATGGCTAAATTATTTAATGTCCGAGTAATATTTTCACGTCCCTTTAATTTTTCCATCCGATATTGATGTGTGAATTTTACACTGCGTAGTTTAGTCTTAAAATAAAAAAAAGTGGACGAGAAATTTTCTAAACTTTTATTTCAATCTACTTTAAGAAATAAGAATTTTGTAACACTCTCGTCTACTCTTTTTAATTTATACTTAGCACGCGGTGTAAAATCATCAAACAGTTAACGCTAGTATAAAAATGAGAAGGACCTGGCAATAATTACTCGTTATTTAACTAATAAAATATTTAACCCACCACTATAATAGCTCGAGCTGGAATCCCCATGAATGCAGAGAATATTGTCCCAATAGAAAAAATAATATACAAAAGTGAAGCTGAAATTAAATTTTTGAATGAGGCGAACTTGGACATACGAACTAAACAGAAGGTATATATCGGGGTGTAGCCCGAAACAACCCATTACCGTTTGAACCCGTCGCTTTTCGACATATTCCCGAATCGACCTTCCCGTTTGAACTCGTCCCGTTTCGACCCATTCTCAAAACGACCTTCCCGTTTCGTCCCGTTTCCGAACCGCCCTTCTCATTTCAACCCGTCCCGTTGCAACCGATACTCGAAATACCCTTTGCGTTTGAACCCGTCCATTTGCAACCCATTTGTATAAGAGCCTGCGCATCACAACCTCTTCGCGAAAAGTCTAATCATTCTAACTCTGGTCTGCGCACCTTATCTGCTTAAGGATATATGTAGAGATGTGCGAATAGTGAATTTTCACTTCGAAGCGAATACGAAGCGAATAAGTAATTTCAACGAATAGTTTCGAATCGAAGCGAATAATTTCGAAGCGAAGCGAATACTTTACAATTCTTAATTTAAAAAGTGAAAAAAATTGACAAAAATAGAACTGGAATAATTTGCACATCGATATGGCTTAGCTAGCCATGTCGTCTTCAACGTGTTTTCTAGGCTACTGGAAAAACAGTGTGGAACAGATTCAAGGGAGCAAACTTTCCCCAAGTTTATTGACGCCTGTGCATCACGTCGTGAGCATTACTCTATATTGCTGTGGATAAACGCACACTCTTTAAACACTTCAGGATGAAGCTTCAGGTGATTGACCAGAGTCGTAGCTGTAGCCGTCGGTGTTTTGAGACACGTCTTGCACGTGTAACTTTTCGCGCCTTTAGGTCCTCGATCAAAAAACTCCCAGATCGCGCTGCGGCACATCACCCGTTGCGTTTGGTAGTCCATGACTTGTCCGGAAACGCACGCATAAGCTGCATTCACAGCTCGCTTAAAGCGAAAGTGATAGAAGTAGCGAAGGCGAGAAGAACCAACAAAAGCAGAACCAAGCAGAAAGCAGAACAAGGAAATGATCAACGATGGTAGGGCTGGTAGGGCGGCTAAAATGGTGGGAATCATACATGCATACGTGGGGTACACGCCACAGTTGGAGTGTTGGAGTCACCTAGAAATCTGCACCGATATCAATGCCAAGATTTGAAATTTGTCACTGTTTAAGAGCATGGTGATTTCGACTATTGAATCACACTTCAAAGCCATCTCAGACTACCCCCCCCCCCCCACCCCACATTGCACATCAGCAAAAAAAAAAAAAAAAAATCTTTAGATGCGCATTTTACTGCGGACACGGGAGAACGGCAAAGTATCTGTTTCGAAAGCCGAGCCTCCAACACGCGATCGATGCCTTCTGGCGTGCTTTGGATGCGCATGCACGCGCGAGGTGCATGAGATGGCCAGGCGTTATCGAAACTAGGAAGTTCACACCATGGAGGCGGGACAACTGCAGCTGCTCACTGTCGTTCTCACTCCCCGCGACTAGACTACGACTCGTTCGCACTGGTGATGTCAGTCCCATCGTCGTCATCACTGCTACGTTCTCGAAGCACGTCGTCGGCGTCGTCCAACGAAATCTCGCACTTCGCAAATGACAGGATCAACCGCATCTTCCGCGCTTGCTCAGCGATCGCGTTGCACGTCACGGGTAGGGAACGATTGCACACTTTTGCGGCGTACGTTGCAAGCCTGACTTCCAACTCCGGAACCAGACTTTGGACTACGGAAGCCTCCTTGTTTGCCGTCACAGTTTAAGATCCCGCGCCACTGCAGACTCCACTTGAGCATCACCCGCTCCGACGGGTCGAACTTGCGTCCAACAGCGTAGTTGTTGGTTGCTTCTGAGTGAAATATGGCCATAAATGAGCACCGAAAACCTAAACTGCCCGGATCACGCGTGTCAATAAAAAAAAAAAACAAAAAAAACAACATAGTTAGCGGTCCAGCATGATCTCGTCACTCGATCAAACGATGTGCTACCGTCAATCGCGCGAAAAACTGCGAAGAGAAGCCGCGGGGTGAGTGAGCCATGAGGCTCACAGTGAATAAGCATACAGTGGTCCCACTCAAGGCCCCTTCCGGTAATCGGGTGTTAGGCAGCGCCCCTCACCACATATCGCGAACTAAACACTTTTTATGTTTCTGATTTCTTGTTAGAGAACGCCGTGTAAAAGTAATCGTTATAAAACAAAGGAATTACACCAGTAATGCTAATTTTTAAAAACATAAGAGACCCAATTTTTTTCGGGAAGGAAGAAAAGAATGCTTGACCGAAAACCGTTACACGGTTATCCAATTAGAGGACAGAGAGGAGTCGAGGCCATCATGGCGCCGGGCGACGGGGTGCTGCCAGGCTGCTGCGGAGATTGCGGAGTACACTTGCGTTTTTGGCGTTTATAAATTCGAAGCATTCGAAGCTGATAATAAAGCACCCGCTGAGAAGCTGGTAGGCTGTATATTCAAATTTTTGTTATTGCAAATAGCATTGTGTTATATTTTATACTTCGCTTCTCTGAAAGTTGACGTTTCCGTGGCAAATATCGCTGAGGAACTCGCCGTTACACAGACTCATATAGTGGTGAATTATAAACGTGTGTATATTCAGTTTTGTGAGGTGCTGATTTTCCTCCTTGCATCAATGAAGCTAGTGCCGAATCGTCTTTCTATTCGGAATCATGAACAACAAAGTAACCGCGGCTTTGCACATGTAGAGAGAGGCTCGAAACTGATGCAGCCCAAACGAAGCTGAAGAAATCGCTGAGCGTACTCCGGCGTCGCAAGTTTCGATTTAGAATTTGCTGATCGCGTTCATTTTTACTGTTCTCAAGTAGTGCCCTTGAAATAAGGGCACCCAACTAGTGCAAACATATGCGATCGTTCTGGTAGGTACAAACCCTAGTTCAAATCGTGTTAGAAAAAAGAAAATAATTCCTCGGTGAATTGCTGCGTTGAAAACGGCACCACGTCTCCTTGTCAATCGGTGTTCGGAAAAAATTTATTGTTCACATCAGCTAAAAAAAAAAAAACGGAAAAAAAAGAAAAAAAAAAGCACATGGGGATGTTGCAGTTTAAACTCTCACATGTTCTGTTCTGTTCATGGTATTAGTCCGCACAAAACTAAAAAAGAGAATTTTATTAAGAAACCTTGTACGACTCGTCATATACGCCATTTACTTGATCAGTAAAAGAGCTCCGAGCGCTCTAAAAAGCCTGTGCTTTATTTAAGCAACATAACTTATGACACGGAGAACAGTCAGGCGCTTTCAATTCTGTAGAATTTCTTAATTGCTGTAGATAATGCTGTGCGCATGCAGTTTTGAGTTTGTATTGTTTACTTGTGCAGTACAAATATGATTTGATGTGCTCTATTTTTCATGCCTCTTGATGTCCTTGTGACCTGTCAAAATGTTCGACCATCGCGTTTCACACTTGCCCTAAAAGCTGCCATCCACAATATTTCTGTCATAACATGCCAATACTCCGCAAAAAAAAAAAAAAGTTGTCGGCTTTGTTTTATGTTTGTAAATTGACCGGCCTCCGTGCAAACTTTGTTCTATGGCTGTATTATGTGCTATGTTTGTGACTCTTTTTGATTGAATTATACCATGTACAGATCCAATAAACAGTCCCCTACGTGAACAAATGCTTCCTTGTCTGAATGTGATCGCCTGGAAATGGTGTCCTGTCACCTGTGACGGGCGCTTCAAACTAAAGCAATATGCAACGCGAGAACGCGAGGAACGGAAACTAAAATACCATGGGGGCCGCCATCTTTGAAAGCAAAACAACAAAACAGAAGCATAAAAAGTGGTTTAGTTCGCGATATGTGGTGAGGGGCGCTGCATGCAAAAATACTCTCAACACCATGTCTCCCGATTACCACAGGCTTATTCTACAGTGGGCAAACTGTGATGAGGCTGTTCTAGCGTCCTCCGGAGTGGCTCTTACAGGAAGTGCCGCCACCCCCCAAAAGTCGGGCGCGCCGTGCGCTGTTCACCGCCGTATATCGTATATTCGGGTTAATTTGCGAATCGCTATCAATAATACTCGTTCGCGCAAATAAAAATAATAATTAATTCGTAAAATGAGCACATAGAATAGTGCAATGCTAGAGGTACAGCCGGCTGACTCGTAACAAGCCGGGGTGTTCATGATGTCGCGATTGTTTCGTTTTTGCCGGTGGTGGAATGCTTTGGTTCGATTATAAGTCGACCCCCCCACTTCAGAGTTGCGAAAATTGAAAAAAAGGGTCGACCTACATTCGTGTAAATACGGTACGGTATTCGAGAGGCATGTTCAAATCGGAGGAACTATCGGTATCACCATCATTGTTTTCTACGCGGGGCGGCAACGGCACGCGTGAAATTAGTGTACTCGGAGGCAAGAAAAGGACAAAAATAAGCCAGGAGCTAGCTTTGGCAACCGTAGCACACGGTCACACGGTTTTTGACAAGAATGTCATCTTTTGTGAGTTGTCTTAGCTTCCCTCTTTTCGAATAAGGTCGTGGTTTGCACCGTGTTCAAACTTCGAAATACTTCGAAAATATTCGAAGTTTCCGAATAGTACTATTCGATTCGAAGTCTGAATCGAATATGGCATTATTCGCTTCGATATTCGAAACTTTCGAATATTCGCACAACCCTAGATATATGTTCTGAAATATTATTGCATGCCAATGTATTCTAAAAATATGCACCTCTCTCAAGCAAGCTTCGAAGTAATATATTATTCCTACTTCAACCACTTAAAATGTTTTTGCTTTTTTATTTTTTATTCCAAGATGATCCCCATAGCGCGCAACCTCGAAACGGTCTATGCACACTCTGCAACGCCTTTACTGCAAATATGAAATGTAGCTTTTTTTTTAAATTTTACTTCGCAATGGTATTAGCAGGCACCACATTTTAGGGCTTAAGGTACTGGCCCAGATGAGCGCTTCCTAAGACAGAAATAGTTTTTATGCCAGCCTTTTAATTCTATGAGATAAACAGCGACATTGCCGATCGCTTGTTCGCGCAACGTACAATAATGAAGTCTTGCGTACACAAGCACAGTGGGTAAACTTTAAATAGTGTCGCCAACGCGACGCTATTTTTAGAGCACCCAAACTGCTTGCGTACGTTATTTTAAAACATCATATTAGTGATCTTGATATTTTTGTGAGCGATAAATCAGACAGGGTGACAGGGATATGATTGCGACTTTATTTTCTTTTACAATTTAAAGCGCTGAACACTCGCGCACACAGGAAAATATCATAGACCAGAAAAGGCCTTCGCCTTGTTGAGAAAGTGGAACAGGGGAAATTGTGCCATCAGAAAGGCGACCCTCCGGTTCTAATTTTTTGCGGTCCTTGCTGACCCACTTGGGACCAATGCAAGCTGCAAGCTGCTGCAAAGATACCCTTACCAAAGCCTCATCGCGTTTGATCAAATCTATGAAGCTGTAAATGTTCGGGTGAGCCCTCCCTAACACGGTGTTTATCTTACGGCGCTATGTCTCCAAGGTTGTTTCGGGAGAGGGAGAGGTGAGGTCAGCCAGGAGGACAGACATTGAAGACTTGAACCAAACCAACTTTTAACGAACAATACAAACGAACCGACTTCGCTGATAACAAACGATGGCCGAAGTGGGAAGGTTGTTTCGGGTCGAAACGGGAAGGTACAAACGGGAAGGTTGAATTGGAAATGGGTCGAAACGAGAACCACCCCTATATCGAGCATCCTGCGCCGTTTCCGGAAGTACGACTTTCCGGAAGCAGCGTGTGCGCGTGTTCAGTGGTGACAGCAGCGCCACCGCAGTCCCGTGACGTCACAGTGTTGAGTTGGTCTATACACGAGGTACACTCAGTAATGTTCTGAAACAGAACACTCGCTTGCATGGTGCACACTAATTGCTCTCTGAAAAGAAACCGATACATAAAAACGCCTCCACATTGAGCGCTTTCTTTGGCGCCGTAAAATGTCGTACCTGTCTTACATCGTTCTAAAAATGAGTTCATTTAATGGTTTTTCATGATTCTCAGAAAGTTTATGAAAGGAGCAATGTGTTTGTTTTCACAACTTAAAAAATGAATGAGTGAATTTTGGTTAATAATTTTGCTAGTTAGTATGGGTGTATTCACTGGACGCCATATTTGAGCATGATATTTAGAGCGCATACTCAAAACGAGCTCACATTAGTAGGCCGCTAAGACCGGCAGTCTCTATGGAGCGAAATACAAACTGTGAAAGAGCTGGGGAGCTCGCCGTCAGCAGGCGCTCAGCAGTCGCGCACACAGCTATGGCCGCAAAGTGAATACACCCATACCCTCCTCTAAGCTCACGAAGCCTGGCAGTTCGATGACGGAGCCGTAGAGCGCCCGGTCGCAGATCTAGAGCGCGAGGACCTGGCAGCACAGAGCATTTCTCGGGGAGTCCGGTATTCAGCGCACAGGTTTTGCAGCGGCGAGGACCCGAAACATGGTTTTCAATCCCGACGAGAAAAGAAGCGGTATCCCAAGGAACGCGAGAAGCACGAGCGGACATTCCATCGATCGGGTCAAGTGTGTTTCAGCGTCTCGCGGCAGCGGGGAGCCCGTTACATGCCTCTTGTCTGCTGCTCTACCTTTTCACTTTCGGCGGCCGTGTCACGTGACGATCTGCCAGGCTTTGTCATTATAGATGATGCTCACGGGATAGAAGTTTTATTGGGGGGCTTAAGTGCTTCAAAGGCTGCTGGCCCTGAGTGTATACCGACCGCGTTACTGAAATCCTGCGCACGATCAATGTCCCCATATTTAAAATTACTTTTTACGAAGTCACTGAATTGTTGCTCACTCCCTGATGATTGGAAGATAGCGTCAGTAGTTCCAGTCTATAAATCGGGGCTTCGCAACAGTGTCTCGAATTACCGTCCCATTTCATTAACTTCCGTGTGCTGTAAAATTCTTGAACACATCCTGTACACGTCTATTTCCAAACACATGCATATTCATTCTTTGTTTAATCAGAAACAGCATGGCTTTCGAAAGGGGTTGTCCTGCGTCACGCAATTAACGGAATTTTCTCACGATATAGCTGAAGCGCTGGATAGCCGTTCAACAGTCGACTGTATTTTCTTGGATTTCAAAAAAGCTTTTGATGTGGTACCTCACGCGTTATTAGTTGAAAAATTGTGGTATTATAATATCAACCCTCGTGTAATATCCTGGGTTTCCGAATACCTACGTGCAAGACGTCAGTATGTGGTAGTAGATGGCACGAAATCGGGTATTTCCGATGTAACATCCGGGGTTCCGCAAGGGTCGGTTTTGGGGCCTTTACTCTTCTTACTTTATATCAATGATATCTCGGCGTCCGTTACATCATGTATGCGAATGTTTGCAGACGACTGCGTATTGTATAGAAACATTAATTGTAAAGTTGATAGTCTTATCCTGCAAAAAGACTTAAATGCAATACAAACTTGGTGTGAAAAATGGCGGATGAATCTTAATTTGGATAAAACCGTGTGCATGACATTTTCCAGGAGAAAAACATTGAGCGAATTCCGTTATAAAATAAACAATATTAATCTAAAAACAGTTTCTGAGTTTAAGTATTTAGGCGTTTTCTTTACATCTTCATTACATTGGAGTCGACATGTTGATTATACTGTGGCAAAGGCTGCAAAATCTTTGGGTTTTCTTCGCAGAAATACGCGACATTTTCCTCAAGTCACCCGAGAGTTGTTGTATAAAACAAATGTGTTATCTATCTTAGAATATGCCTGCACTGTGTGGGACCCGCCGACTATCACTGATAGAGATAAACTAGAAAGGGTGCAAAACTTTGCGGCCCGCTATGTATTTGGAAGGTCAGTAAAAGATAGAGATTTTAGTGTTTCACGTGCTAAACAGACTCTACAGTGGGATACACTCGAACACCGTAGAGCAAAGCTTCGCTTGAAGTTTTTTTCACAGCATATACCATTCCCAAACTGGAATCCCACGTGACACCTATCTTTTTTCAGCACATTATCAATCCGCCCGAGTGGATCACGTTCATAAGGTTCGCGAGTACAGATGTAGGACTGCAGTTTTTAGCAGTGCTTTCTTTCCAAAAACAATTTGCCAATGGAACCGGTTACCTTCTGCCGTAGTGTCAATCTTGTCAAATGATGCCTTTTATTCTGCCCTGGAATCAGTCAAGTTGCAAAAATAAAAGTTATGCAATGTGTGTCGCGGGTTCGAGATCTGCTTTGATGTACATGAATTATCCTGTCGTTATTTGTTCATATAGAGTGACGCTGTGTGTTGCGTAATTGTGATGTGCTTCCACGTACACAAATACTCTTGCCGTCATTTAACCTAGCTGTACTTCACAAGAGGCCTGCTTGTGTGTATTGAAGTAATGTTTGGCGTATGTAACCCCCCCGCTGTAATGCCGAAAGGCGCTGCGGGTATTGGATAAATAAATAAATAAATAAAATAAAGAGGCAACGCTAAGGGGCTATATTGCCACGCGCGCTGCCGTGCAAGCGCGTGCTTGGCAGTGCGGTTACCGCGCTTTCCTGTCGCGCGGAAGGTGTAGGTTCGATTCCAGTGAGCGGACTGTCCTTTCATTCACTCTTTCAGCTTGGCCTTCTCGTAAGTTGGAGAACATTCTCGTCTGATCGAGTTCCGAATGTTCTACGCACCGAAAGTTCTACGCCGAATGTTCCAGAAACCCACGAGGGTACATAAGGAACTCCGCATGGCGAGCGGAGTCAGTCTCGCCCCAGCGTTCGACTCTGCTCTTACGCCGACTTCGACGCCCGCGACGCTCTGCTGTTATCTGCTGTCATATGCTGTTACCTTTTTATTTTTGGGCACAAGTTCGCCCCGTTAAACGCTTCAGTTTTCTCAGTTATTCCTTGTTTGTCACCGCATCATTCGTGACAATATTGCCCATGTGAGCTTGACCTGTTTCGTCGGTCGCTTTGATCGCAGCGAAGGTGGCGCTGCGATCGAAGTGGCTTTGTTCCATCTGATCGCTTTGCACATTTTGAGGCGCAACTGAAAGCATGAGCGGAGCCTGTAGCTCGCCCCACTCAGTCGTTTGTAGTACACTCTAACACCGCCCCAATATCTACAATAAATACATCTAGTACAAAAGAAATTTCTCCGCCTCATAGCGAATGTTTCTTATTTCAAGCATTTAAGGTTGGTTTGCAAAATATAATTTATAGCGCCTTTCCGATACGTACACGTATAAACTTATGGTCCACTTTAAAGGGATTGTCCGGTCGAATTGTGTATTCGAGAAAACAATTGAATATCATTGTTATTGCCTCGAGACGCATCGTGCGTGCAATATCTGAAATTTATATGCCCCTCTGCATAAGTAATTGAATTTATACTGCTCCCACCGCATCCTAGCGTAAACGCTGCTTTCGTTGGCAACATTGGTGCTCTGACGTCACACAACTCAAAGCGAGCATTTTCCTCTCGTCGTTTGCCTGCGAATGACGCAGCAGCGTGCTTCGTTTTTGTAGTTGCGCTCGACTTGTTTCTTGGATGGGTGAGAGTTTTGTTTCGCGGTTGAGTGCCACAACCACTGGGCAGCACATGCGAGCCAAGACGTGACGTTCCACAATTTTCCGCGAAACGTGCAGTGACGAGCAAAATGTATCGTAGCCGCGCGTAGGGACTGGGTTCCCGTCAAGATAGAGATTGCGCTCATGCATCAATCATCTCACGGAAGAGAGCTACGAGCTGAGTTCCAAGCGGACAAAAGGCTCGTGAGCTGGGGTGTGATGCACTGCCAACGATATTCAACTACGTCCACCCACTCCTCGCCCTAATCGGATCAATCGGTTTGATTATGCAGCGAAACCGAAACCAACAGCTAGGCCATCTGGAATCCATGCCAAAAGTTGTATTTATCACGCACACAGCCAGATTCTGTTTGACTCGCGTGTGAAAATGGAGCGTGGCTACGATTTATCAAGCTCGTCCAAGTCAGGTGACGACATGCATTTGAACGACTCGTCCTTTGCCTTCGACCCGCCGACTTCGCCTCCGAGGAAACGACCCGCAGTGGCGCAGCCTCATCACCGATCCAGTGAATCCGCCGATATGTGTACCCAGATGCCGCTTCGTGTACCTAAGCGCCGCCGCTTCAGAGCCAAAATCTGCAACCTCTGCTTTTTGAGGGCTCCCGTCGTAGTTGCGTTTGCGCGAAACGGCATACGTTTGCTCGAAGCTTGTGGTTGTTTTCGAGTAATATCCTGCTAAAAGGCGTGCTTCTTTTTAAAACACGCTTGAGAACTGCATTCAAAGGAACGTATTTCAGTAGGGTAGAGCCTAGAAAGCTATATAATTCGAAACAAAATACAAGACATCCATCGACCAAAGCTTGTTATCCCGACAATCCGAAAACCCTTTTCGTTGTGTGACGTCACGCAGCAGCTACGGATATCAGCCATTGACACTGGCGAAATTTGGGGTGCAATTTCGTACATACGCTCATTCCAGGTTTAATTAATAAGGGGAGATTATATATCAAAATAAAAATGATGTTTGTCTATATGAAGGCTCCCTCGACGTAACGAGCGAAAAAACTTAAGTAATTCCGGTTTCGACGAGACAATCCCTGTAAGGTAGAAAAAAAAAAAAGAAACGTGAATATTCCGGCCAAACTTTTCGAATTCAGGGAACATGTTACCTCCTATCCAACGCGTTCGGAGGCAAGTTGGGCTGTGCCTCTTTGCCATAACAACTATTCCATCCAGTCTGTAAAGTATATGCTACCTACTTTGCTAAATTTCCTCTTAAAGCGGCGGTCCTACGAATGATAATGAAATACCCGTTTATTGCTTTCATAAATAAAGCTCAGGTGAATGCTCCACGGCATGGGCTAAGAAAAAAAAATCAAATTTGTTTTTCTGAGGTTTTTTTTTTAGGTATATAACGACGGATCAGATCATCTGAAGTCTTCTTCCAAAATCCCCTGCTGGTTTTATTCATTCAATGAGGTTTTTGGGCTTATCTTCGAGATCTATTGTTGCAGGTATATCCTCCCTTTCTCTTCAGAAGTGTTTGCAGTTCCACAGGAGGTGATCGACATTTAATGGGGTCTTTTCTCTACAAAATTTCCACTCTGGTGGTTTGGTATGAATTCCGGGTCTTGTCACAACTTTACTTGTGTCTCCCATTTCTTGAGGAGGTGCGGGGTTATAGCACTTCCTGTCCTTACCCTTTTCAAGAGAACTGTTTGTTATATTTTGAGTCCACAACGAATGGGGTCCTGTTCTTCGGGATGCCTATTTCGTAGTTGACGCTGTAGTTGTTTCTTCGCCTTATTTATGGTAGCTACGGGATCGTATTCTTTACTCACATTTTTTAACACACGAGAGTACGGTGATCTCGTCGAGATTGGCCTAGTCTGTCGGAAAGGAGGAAACGACTGCACTCTTTCGCGACATTGTTGGCAATCTCATTTCCCTTCATCCCCGTGTGTCCCGGAATCTAACGCAGGAACATCTTTGCATTCTTCTTCTTCTGCGTTGTTATTGCCGCCTTTAGGATTTTTCGTATTGTCGGGCTTACCGCATGGTGTACCTTACATACTCTAATAACCTCTTGTGAATCGGTAAAAATTGTTATTTTTTTCTATTGTATTGCTGCTTGCGTGTTCAACTGCAGCCAAGACTGCTTGCGCTTCGGCTCCTTCCGGGGTGTCTGCGGCTGTTGGGTATGCCCATGTGCCTATGTTTAGGAGGTGAAAGGCTGTCGTTGCGTTATTGTTGCTGACCGCCGCGTCCGTATAGTATATCGGTACATCAAGGTCATTGCGGAGGAGCTCAATTTCTTCGTTGTGTTTTAGAGCACAGCTCTTAGGCGCCCGTTTCCGGCTTGAGCGGCGTCACCGTCGGCGTTACCGCGCGGTACATTATGGGAATGTCCCATAATGCACCGCGCGAGCCCCCCCCCCCCCCCGGGTCACGTGACCCCCCCCCCCCCCGAGGTCATGTGACCCCCAGGTCACGTAAACCCCCAAGGTCACGTGACCTTCCGAAGTCACGTCACCCCCCAGGCCACGTAACCCCCAAAGTCACGTGACCCCCGAGGTCGCGTGACCCCCCCAGGTGACGTGGCCTCGGGGGGTCCTCGGAAGGAGGACAGGAGTAGGAGGGAGGTGGAAGAGGAGGGGTAGGAGGACCTTGGGGGGACCTCGGAAGGAGGACAGGAGTAGGAGGGAGGTGGAGGAGGAGGGGGAGGAGGAGGAGACGACGGGAGGAGGTTGAAGGATTAGGGCAGGAGGAGGAGGTAAAGAAGAAGGAGGGGGTGGAGGAGGAGGAGGAGGAGGGGAGGAGGACGAAGGAGGAGGGGAGGAGGAGTAGCAGGCAGCATCACGAGGGGAGGAGGAGAAAGGAGGGGTATACCGTCCTCTCAGTACCCTTCCCTCCTCCTCCTCCTCAAGAGCTGCGCTCTGATTCGGCGTTACCGGGAGTTGTAAACGGCTTAGTAAACAGGATAACTGGGCGAGTTGGTATGGATTCATAATGTTTGTGAGGCGCATGCGCATTTCCGTCGTGATTAGAGAGTCGTGTTGTCGTATGTTTTCTTCGTGGTTTCCTGAGAATAAACCTTTCAGTTGTTAGTCAGCGCTCGTCCTGTCCAGTTCCTTCCTTTGTCCTTGCAAAAATTCGCGCTGTTCCATTATGAGTTGTAAACGGCTTTAATTTTTTTTTGGCACATTTTCTTCTTTCCTGATGATCAGGGCTCATGCTCTTGGAAATGGGCGTGCCTAGAACTACCGTTATTCGTTACCACGGTGCTATCTGTTCCGGAAAGTCATCCAGTCCGCTCGTGTCTTGATTTAGCAGATTCATGATACGTTGCCTTTGTTTTGTATTGAGCATCTAAATTTTGTGCGTTTCTTCCTGTGTCACTCGTAATCTATCAAAACTCGGAAAAGAGACGCATTTGTGTAATTCATCTATCTTGACGTTTTGCGGTAATCCTGAAATGCGCCGTCTCGCATGGTTTAGTAAAATATCCAGTTTCTTCATGTTCTTTTTATTGATCTTGTAAAATCTTAGCAAATACATAATTTTAGAGATGAGCACTGTTTGAGTCAGTGTTCGAGCCACTTTTTTTCCCGCCCCTTTGAGTCTGTTTGCAATTCTTCTGATTAGCAATGTTCCTTGTTTCCACGTTTTGGTCATTCTTTGTATCCATTTAGTTGGGTCGTTCTTAACATTAGCAGCTATTCCCAGTATTTGGTGATAATCTGTCTTTTTGATAGCTGTAGCGTCAAATTTTAGTTCCACTTTGGTAGGAGCCTTATAGCCAAAAATCATGTATCGGGCCTTTTCTGGCGATGTATTAAGTCCAATTGATTTGAGATACCTATCGATCATGTTTAATACCACTTGCAGGATTTCTTGCTGCCGTTTCGAGTGGCCTCTGTTTGTGCATATTGTTATGTCATCCGCATATACCGTACAGTGAAGAAGCTTTTATTTTGTTGAGCTCCCACAGCATGGAGGTTGAACAAGATCGCTGATATTACCGATCCTTGGGGTACGCCGATGTTGTTGGACTTTACGGAGCTGATGTGTTGACCTACTTTAAGGGCATACGTTCTATGTTTCAGAAACGCTTTAATTACAAAGTTAAGTGGCTTACTCAGTATTCCATGGCATTTGAGGCTATCGAATATGGATTGGTGTGGGACCGAATCGTAGGCCTTTTTGATGTCTACAGCCATGAGGGTTCGTACTTGGTAGTGCTTTGTCGGATATTTTAGAACTCCTGATATAATTAATAAAAGGCTGTCAAGTGTCCTGAGATGTTTTCTAAAACCGGTTTATGCTGGATGGAAGATTTTTTTTCTTTTTTTTCATCCAGTCGATGCGGCCGAGAACCATTCTCTTCATTAGTTTACACAGCACCACTGTGAGTGATATGGGTCTCATGTTTTGTGGTGACGTTGGATTATTTCCTGGTTTCAAAATTGGTGTCACCCACGATAACTTCAAGTTATCTGGTATCGCCCCTTGGTTCTATATTTTGTTTATCCATCTGAGTAATTTCTGTTTGACTTCTGTAGGTCAATTCCGGATCATGCTTCCTCTGATTTGATCAGGTCTGCGTGTGCTTTTTGTTGTTCCTTTCCTTATCGCCGCCTCTAATTCCCAAGTTGTGACAGCTACATTACTCGGGTCGTTCACGTCGGCATCCTCGATCTGGTATATCTGTTGATCTGGTGTCTCTGCCGGTTGGGGGTTGGAATATCGGCCCAGTTTCTTTGGCAATCTCTTTTATAGTTAGATCTTGACCAAGGGCCATGTTTGGTACTGTTTCTTTAGTTTTGGTCTTTCCGAACATGACATTAAAACTGCAAATACCTTTGCGAGCACTGTACGCTCGTCAAACGATTCGCATAGTGAGAACCAGTTGTGTTGACTTAGTTTCCGGGAGTATTCTTTGGCCTCGGTCGTTAACTCGTTGACTAATTTGAGCGTGTTGTGATTTTCAGTTTCTCTGTACTCATCGAGCTTTTCGGCTCGTTGGTGTTACAAAGACAGGAGTCTGGTGCCTGGAGTTAATGCGTTGAAGTCGAATTGCCGCTTCTCGGTGGCCTCGACTCTGGCCCATAGCATGAGTTTGGTGAACTCTTCGGTGGATTCGTACTGTAACTCCTCGGTCATTTTTATTCTGAATCCATCCCATATGACCGTTCTTGTTGTTCTTTTCCTCTTGCGCTTTGCGACATTTTTGGGCCTAATTTTTTATGGTGTGATGGTCATTTTTTCATGTGTCTTTGATCAGTACCCAGTTCGCTTTCATTTTCTGTGTAGTGAAATTCAGGTCTAGTGTGGTGTCTTCGTGTTTCTGAATTGTGGCATATCCGGTGTTTACTGATAAGTCAATGATTCAAAGTAGATTGGTCATTTTGTATGTCTCTGCCAGTTTTTGTACTCTGACGGAGGTTGTTCTGTAGCTCCATTCCGTGTTTGGAGCATTAAAGTTTCCACTGATTACCATCTCGTCGTTGGGAAAGGACCGCCTAATTTCTTGCATCCACGAATAGTAGTCGTTCTCGTGTTCAAGGGTGCCTAATCTGGCGTACGTGGACACAAGACAAATTCTTTTGTCGCCTATCTCCGTTCGGGCTGCTACTACTTCTTGAGAGGCATTGCACCACTTGCAGGTGTCTATTTCTATGAAAGGGTACAACCCCTTGTCGAGGAATATTTCGGCTTGTGGTTGTACTACTGATTTGCCATTTTGTTTGTGGTGAATAGACGGTGCGATAAATTTGTTTTATCCCATTAAATAGCTGGTGTTACATTTCGTTTCATGTATTAGTAGGGCATCTCGGGGTTCTCCGCTAATCGTAAGTTGAGTTCGTCCCGCTTCTGTTTCAGCCCTCTACAATTCTACTGTAGAATTGTTAAAGGGTCACTCTTGGTTTTCTTCTTATTTAGTGAGAGCACGCTGGGTCAAAATATATTCGTACGTTTCCATCTTCTTGTTAATGGCCTCCGTATGAGCTTGCATTTGGGCTTGAATTTTGGTTTGCAGCGTTTGCATAAACTTCAATATTTTTGTTTCCATCGTAGGGGTTTGTAATGTCGCGGTGTAATCGTCTGTGCTTGATTCGTTGTTGTTAATTTTTGCCGATGTTCGGGGGTGTCTACCTCAGTTGCTCCTGCTGATGTTTGCATTGCTTTTGTGTTGGGAGTAGTGTTGAAGATGACGTGGAAGACGAGCATCTGTCGATCCTGTCGACCTCCTCCTGCACCATAGCGATTTCTTTGCGTCTGTCCATCGCTGCTCTGGAGAGATTGTTCTCTTCTTTCAGTCTCTTTTTGAGTTTCTCGTATTCCTTTCTCTTGTTGATTCGCTGTAGCGTTGATTCCCTGTGATCCTTCATTATTTGTGCGAAGGTCGGCAGTGCGTTTGTCGCAGTTTTCAGTGGTGCCTTGGACTTAGTTGCTGGTGAGGTGCTCATGTCTCTTGACAACTTAGGATAGTTGTTGCTTTGTGATCGCGTCCGAAGACGTTCAAAGCTGTTGACTCCTTCAAACTTGCTTTTCAGTTGTCCTCTTTCTTAGTTGTTGAGAAGAGGTGCCTTGGATCTTTGTTGGAGTTTGAGGTCGGTCTGTGTCATTGCTGGGCACAGCTGGTGAAGCACGACGTGATCGTTGCCTTTGCAGTTGTAGCAAAAATGTTTCTAGCACTTGTGAACTTCTTGACATAAATCCCCGAAGTCCTTGCAGTGGGACTAATTTCTTCTTACGCCGACCTTGTGGCCTAGGCTGTGACAGTTGAAGCACACGATGCAGTAGGCCGGTAGGCGTACCCACTAATGAGTTTTCTATAGTCTCTTAAATCTATTTTATCCTGTTTATTAAATTTTATCATGAATCAACTATGCCGTAATCCTATGATCCCACGGCGGCCATCCTGAACAAGCCATTAGTTCAACCACTAGATGGCGGAACTCATAAGTGTGGCCAGAAAGCTGGCTCGTGGCAGGGATGTTCCTCCTTTTCTCTAAATTTTCTCCAATCTGCTGCTGACCCGTGCACTTTCAGCGCTCAGCGCGTGTTCTCGCTGACACATGCCAGCAAATGTACCAGAGGTGCTAGCAGTGCCCAGTTCGCCCTGAAGCGGAGCCCAGCTAGCTCATCTACCCGAGTGAGACTGCCAAGCTAAGTAAATTTTGTTCTTTGATACTGGCTTTGTTCCGAGCTGCAGGGTTGGCAAAGCGATTTAGTTTGAGGTTCACAAGCTTCACATGCCAGTAGCTATCGTTTTACCTCTTCAAGAATTAAAGGCATATTCAATCAATCAGTGAAGAATGTTATCAAACAATAAAAAATATATGTAAGACATCAGGCGCATAGACAGGAATTTTCTTCAAGGGGAGGGGGGGGGGGGGTGGAGAGGGTACAATTTATGAGGCCTCGACTTCCAAGCATTGGAAGAGGGCGGCCGAGTGATTTTGGGGTAAAATGGCATCAGTCGAGCCGCCACGGCCCCGAGATCTGTCCAAGCAAAAGAGACAATGAGCCTATGATTTGCGGGCTCTTCACCATTCGAAAGGCGTCGGTAATCTCCTTCCCGACGCGTTTACGAAGATTTACCAGCATCGTCGCGAGTCGGGAGCGCAGCCGCGACATTCTCCTCTTTGCGTGCCTATCGGGTGCTGATTGTTGGGAGTGGAGTTATACTTCTTTGTGATGCTCCCGGAGCTGGTTGTTTACGCAGCGACCCGTTTTACCGACGTATTTAGCGCAGCAGGACATGGGCCTGGGAAGTCCAGCTCAGTGTTGCACGTGGTGAGCCTGTTAGCATGTTTCCTGTTGCGGCAGGGCGACTGGATCGAGTTCCTTTCTGTTTACAGGCTTGCACAAGTCTCCCAGCCTCAATTTGCATGTGAAAACTACATCTGTGTCAAATCTTGAGGTTATCTACTTAAACCGCAGCGTGGGCATGCACATAGCTCGAACCGACGTGTTTGTAAAAAAAAAAAAAGAAAAAAAGAAGACCCTTTCGTTTGACAGCCGCGAAGCCGTCCTGGAGATCTTCCTGGAGCTCCTGGAGCAATGGCATACGCACTAAGTGTGGCCTAGTGCATACGTCATTGGGCACGTGACGGCGCAGCCAATGGTGAGGTGGTGGTGCCACGTCATGAGTGTGCACAATGAGCACGCTGCCTTCCGCGTGTCATACACCGAATCAGCAGAAGGATCTTTAATGCAACTCGAAAACCTTTAACCAAAAAAAAAAAAATTACAATGCTTTCGCACTCCCAGGCGCAAGCAATCTTAACTATCTGCCGATTTTGTGTGTGTGTTCTTTTGCCGCAGCCCCTTAGACACATGTATGTCTGGAAACAAAGATTATTATTATTATTAACTCGCGCACACTGGTTGTCGTAATATTTATTTGTATTTTTACATGTACACGGGAGAACTGCCAAGCGTTCAGGATCATCCAAAGGGCGGATGTCCCGGGGACTAAGTTATAACCAGAGCTGGGCGTCAATCTTAACCAAATAAATAATCAATTATTAGGTTTCGTACATTCTCATGTACCAACATTTTCTAAAAACGAAAAAATTGCAATTTTGTGGTTTTGTTGAATTTTTGATAAACGACAAAATGTACAAATTTAAATTTTAAATCAACTTTTATATGTATTTGGGAACAGTCAAAAAGGCACCCACACTAACAAATTATTACTTCAGCCGCAGAACCAAACATGTTCGTTAATAATTTCCAGCAATGGGGACATCATTTGATTGTTCACAATAATCGCAGCTGCGCTAAGCGGACAATCGCATGGCGTTGAAGAGGCTGGACACATACAACTTCCTCCACTTGCTTCGAGTTACACATCTCGCCCCTACTGTTTACTTTAGGTCAAATTTTCACCTAAGGTTTGCCTTCACACAGGCGTTCTCGTACAGATCTGCGTGGTGAAAGCGTTCAATTTTTACTTTCTTTGTCTTCAAAATTTAACCGATCAACTAGTTAAACATTTAATCGCCATTAAAGTATTAATTGATTCATCGGTAGGTTATTATATCAAGTACCCAGACCTAGTTATAACCTAACGTAGGAAAACATAATCATACGCCCCTGTGTGAATGGACCTTTAGGACCATTTGCTCTTTTAGACACCACACGTAATAAACGCGAGGTCCTCGTAGAAGTGAGTTAAATCAATGTTTCAATTAATAAAACGCGAAGCACATGTGAGCATGAATTGCACCGCGTCGCGCCGACGCTATGACGTGCCTAATATCGTGCCGTCCCGCGCCAGGTTTGCTACGTTGACTCTGCTTCGCGGCGCGATGAAGACACGATTTTTCCTCACACGTGTTTCAGGCTTTAGTCTGTTGATGAGGCTCTAATCGGTAAAAAAAGGAAAGGAAGGAACCTTATCACAAAATACTTTTTCTCAGGCCAACACTAAAAACTTTACTGTCGATACTGCTGTTATTTAAATCAAAGAATCACAAATAATCGGAAGGAAAAGAGCATGCGGGCGTTTTCAGAAAGATAAAAAAAACATGTCAGGCGACAAATGTTAAATCTTATGAAAAATTATATTTTGCTGGCTCCATGCCCAGATAAATAAACCTATCCTTGCTAAAAAAAAAACATTATTTGTAAAAAAA
>JABSTQ010007936.1:0-23379 GCA_013358835.2 Ixodes persulcatus | reverse complement strand
TGTTTCAGTCCTCTGTGCCAAGCCTGCCCTGTGTTCATGTTCGCTTAACAAAAAATGTTCTGGACGAAACGTCGCTGAACTAAATGGTACGGGATTCCTTTTTGACACCTGCGAACTCAATCTAGCAGGGTTGGGCAGTATCGCGATATAAATGTATCGGAGAGTATTTCAGGAAATACATTTTGTATCTGTATTTCTGTATCGCGATACATTTTTTTCACCAGTATCTGTATTCCTGTATCGAGATATCATTTTGAATGCTCCTTTGTATTGCGATACAATCAGGGTGAATGTATTTCGTTACATTTCTGGAGAAATACTCCCCCTCTCCACCCCCCAAAAAAAACAATTGGGAACGCTTTTTTTTTTTTACTTTTGAGGGCATTAGGGTTAAGGCTGGGCATTGTTACCCATGCTGACCAAGGTTCCTTCCGATTCCCCAAACTATTTTTCTATGCGTCCTCTTCTTTCTTCTGAGAACTGTTGCGTAGTCGGGGACTCGATCCAGGTGGCGTGCCAGGAGAGGAGTCAGAGGATCTTGCGCCGCAGGTCCTTACGTAGGGGTTTCTTGAGTCATTGTTTGCTAGCATCCAACGCCCGTTGTTAACCGGCTATCTTACCTTGGAGTACATAGTACACCCAGCCGGCAAAGCTGAGTCACAGTCCGTAGCAGCACGAGCCTGGCGGTGGTTGACTTGAAATAGTAGATTGACTCACGCTGTGAAGTTCGATCAACACATATTCGAATGCGTCTGCGGCTGCGCCCGTAATATTGCACGTCTCAAGGGTACGGCATCAGCCGACGTGAAAGTGACCCGCTGCTCTGGTGATCCGAAACCCAGGAAAGAAGTCAGACGTGGCCTCGCTGTGCCGACCCAGACTTCGTACACCTGCGACTCGTCTCGAGCGCGGTGTTTCTCGGAGAGCTCGCACCTGTGCGGCAATATCAGGTCGCAATTCACGAGGTCTCTATTTGGAGTCTGCAAGACGAAACTTGAGGGCTGCGATCTATGCGTCGGCGGCGGAGGGTCAGCAGGAAAGACCTTCACAACATGGATGCCACTGTGTCGTTTTTTCAACCGTAACAGGAGGTAAGACATGTGTTCCAGGATGCTTCAGGTGGTACACTATTCTCGAAAATTCAAAATGACACAGCCTGCACGATCTTCAACGAGGTAATCTACAACGAAAGTACATATTGTCCTTTCATACAGCAGCGTGGTAAAGTTTCATGTTCAAGGCCACACCTAAAGATAAAGAATACCAGTTCATTCCACCGTGACGTCATGAGATAAATGTTGGCAGGGGCGTCCTATTGGACAGGGGCGTGCTGACGTTTTGATGGGACTTAGGTGGATCATACAATTTATTTAGAGGTCGAAGTCTTTTCGCATCCCTCGTCAGACAGACAGGGTTCAGGAAGCGACCGCGGTCAGTCCTTGATGGAACGTTTTTTTGAGCCCATTGGAGCCTCCTCGTCGTCCGAAATAACTACCTTCAAGGAAAAGTGTCAAGCCTACGGGAAAGTAATTTCAGGATCAAAAACTTCCACTTCAAACATTAAGCCTCATCTCATTTGGCATCTCAAACAAATTTGAAAAAAAAAATGTATTGCAGTATCAGTATTTCTGTATTTGTATTTCTGCCCTCCCTAAAATGTATTCCTGTATTTGTATTTCCAAATACTTTTCGCCTCTATTTAAGATGTATTTCCGATACGTATCGCGATACATTTTTACAGATATATTTCAGTATCAGTTTTTCAGCTACTATTTTTATGTATTCCAGTATTTGTATTTCCAAATACATTTTTGAGTATTTCTGCCCAACCCTGCAATCTAGTCACTTTCCACAAAATCTAAGGAGCATATAAATCGGCTACCGTCCGCTTTTCAAGGAGCCCGTAACTGTTCCGCAGGAATTGCAGCCAGCCATCGGTACCGAATCCGTTGATCTTTCGGAAACTTGTGCAGGCTCTGCCGCACAATGCCACTTTTGGATGTCTCGCGTGCGGCGAACTGTGTGGCTTTGAACCACTACAACACTCCCCCTCTAGTGAGTGCGATAGCAATTTCACTGCGAAAAAGAAAAAAAAAAAAAAGAATAGGTTGCAAAATGAGACGAAGGGTGGCTTTGGTGCGCCGTTCACAGAGCGTGTGCTGCCCGAGGCTAGGGGCAGCGGGGGTCAGTTCGGGACCTCCGTAGATAGAGCCGGCGGTCTGGCGAGGAATGTGCTCGCGGCGGGGGCGGCTGCCGTGGTTCCGAAGGGGTTCATGTGGGCCGGTTTTAAACGGTCGACTGATACGACCTCCCGACGACCACGCCTGTCGATTGTGAACGTCTTATCCCCCCTACGCAGAACCTTGTACGGTCCATCGTACGGGGGCTGAAGTGATCGTCGCACCGCGTCGTGTCGCACAAACACATGCGTGCAGGATGTGAGGTCTGTGCTCAGATGAATGGCTCGTGTCGTTGGGTGACGCGGGGATGGAGCACGAAGCTTGCCCATAATGCTGCGGAGACGAGACCCGTAGTCGCCGAGGTTGATCTGGGCCCCCCTTTGGCTGGACAAAAAGTACTCGCCGGAGAGACGCAGCGTCGTTCCGTAGACAAGCTCAGCTGCGCTGCAGCCGATGTCTACTTCTAAGGCAGTCCTGATGCCCAGGAGGGCGAGAGGAAGCGCTTCCATCCAGGAGTGCTCCTCGTTCGCCATCAAGGCTGCCTTGAGTTGGCGATGAAATCTCTCCACCATGCCATTGCTCATTGGATGGTAGGCCGTGGTTCTTACACGGGTGGTGCCAATGACCTGAGTAAAGGCACTGAAGAGGGTGGATTCAAATTGGCTGCCCCGGTCCGTTGTGATGGTAGAAGGCACGCCGAAACGAGAGAGCCAGTCATGGATGAAGGCACGAGCGACTGTTTCGGCAGTGATATCGGGAATCGGAATTGGGAACGACCATGTGCACGTTTTCTTTGGAGACGATTGATTTTCGCTCCCGCGAGGGGAGACAAAAAGGAGATCGACGAGGAAGAAGAGTAAAGGCAGTTGACAACGTTACTAAAACACTCAGTTGGGAAACTGCCATAGAGACTGCCCTGAAAAAGTGTCCCCGATCTGTCCTCGCGAACCGAGCTAATGGCGAACACAACGCCGCCATTTCTCCCGCAGCGGCCACTCGAGGAACCGCACGTTACTTCTATTTTGGCTTTAATCGGCCATTCTGGCGCCGAAACAGATACAGTGGAAGAGGTTACAGGGGTGCCACTCCCGTCTCCCCGGCGGCCGCGCCGCGTCTTACTACCGAAGTTAAAATGCACCTAGGTCGGGACGCGCTACCTGAAAGTACCGCTGAGGCATGGTTGTATAAAAACAATATTAAATATGCCGCAAAACCTTGCAAACTAAAGATTTTAAAAGCATCACGCGCCCTTCATTTTGTACTAAACTCCAATAAATATAATACAAAAAAGGTCTTTTTCGTTTGTTTTTACGCAAAAACATGCTTTCTAAAAGCTCAAGGTGACCACAGTACAGACAAATGATAAAGAGTGGCGCTGTTGTCGTATTTAGCTCGGTCTCGGTGGACGCCAGCGGCCCAGGTTTCAACGGCGAGTTTCCCAACTGAGTGTTTTAGTAACGTTGGCAGTTGAGATCGTTCTCGCGTGCGGCGAGCTGTGTGGCTTTGAGCCACTAGGAAACATTTTGGGGGCATTCCTTTCGGAGCCGGTCACGTGAATTCACCACGGGCACTCACTACTCTTTTCCAACTCTTCAATGTGCAAAACAACTCATCTAGAAGTTAAGAACAGCGACCATAACAAACATTACTACAAAGCAATCGCACGGCAAACGCTTCCCGCAACACATGTCGTCTGGTGTGCGCAGCCAAAAAAAAAAAAAAACGAAGGAAAAAAAAAGCGCACGGTCGGGTGTAGTCGCGTGACTTTCGACACTCTCTCCTCTATATTACTCCGACCTCCGTGCGCAGGTTTCGGTTTCGGTTTCGAGCAGTTGCGTTTTTTTTTGCTTTCTTGAAAATATACGTGACTCTGAAGGAAAATATTAATTGTGCAGTCTTCTGACACCAAATTAAATCTCCTGGCAAAACAAATAAAAAAAAGCTTTTGGGGGGTGCTAGTGTCCCTTTAACACGGTAATACGAGAACACCAAAGTTCTCTAAAAAGGTGTGCGTCCTCACAACTCGCATTGCACTGCAGACACTGCGCACGTGAGCCTCGTTTGGGAACATTTCATGTTCAGACATAATACCTAAGAGAAATATTTGAGGCCTATAAAATAAAAAAAATTACACCATCTTCCCGAGGGGAACCATGGGGTGATGCGGAGCATCGCTGATCGTTATTAACGGTGTTATTAACGGTGTTAGTAACGTTGTTAGTAACGTTGTTAACTTGCGTGTTATTACGTTGTTAACTTGCGTTGGTTACCACACATCGCGTAAACGTTGTTGGAAACTCCGCGATGCTCCGCATCACCCCATGGTTTCCTCGGGAAGATGGTGTAATTTTTTTAATTGCGTAGACGAAAGTGAAACAGTTAACGAAGGTCTTTATTGAGCAGCGTCTAGTACTTGAGGTGTGCACTTTGCTTTGATGAGGATGGCTTTGTGGTCGCTGAAGCTGAACCGTGTGGGGATCTTGGTGCAGTGGGTGGATCTTGAAATTGGTGAAGACGTGATCAATGCATGTGCCGTGAATGGTAGTTGGCTGTTGCTTGCGGTCGTCGTATGATACGTGTTGCAGCGAGTGGTGTGATGACATGTACTCAACTATGGCTCTTCATGACGTTGACATTGAAGTCGCCAATGAGCATGAAAGGATGTGTGTCTGCGTATTGCTCGACGTTCACGAACCAACGCGGCTTCCCGTTCTCGAAGGTCGGGTTCCGCCGCTCGCTTCGTACGTTTACGTTGAACTTCACTGTCCCGAACCTCAGGTTCTGCTGCTCGACGTTCACGAACCAACGCGGCTTCCCGTTCTCGAAGGTCGGGTTCCGCCGCTCGCTTCGTACGTTTACGTTGAACTTCACGGTCCCGAACCTCAGGTTCTGCTGCTCGACGTTCTCGAACCGCCGCTGCTTCACGTTGTCGTAGTTCAGCATCCGCCGCTCGACGTTGACGAATGGACGCCGCTTCTCGTCGCCGTAGTTCAGGGTCTGCCGCTCGCTTCAAGCGTTTGCGCTCAGCGTCGCGTGCCCTTCGCTGCGCAGCTTTGCCTTCAGTGGACGTAGCGTTGCTGTTAGTTTGTGGGGTGGTGCTGACGCTTGCTTGCGCCAACCCACTAACTGACGGGACTGTTGCTTCCATCACACTTCATCGGAAGAACGGAGTGAAGTGGAGTCAACAGCGCTGAACTGAACGCGCGCAGCGCGCTACCGCTGCTTATATTCCCACTTGAAGGAGAGGAGACTAGAGGAGGAGAGTTGCGCATGCGCGCGCGGTGTGAGTAGAAGCGAACGCACGCGAAGTGCACGCAGCTGGTATAGAAAGAGAGCGGAGAGAGTAACGCGCAGCTGTTGGAGAGAGGGAAGGAGGAGAGTTGCGCATGCGTAGTGTGAGTGCGGACTACGACGCCGACGCCGCGGGACATAGACCCGAGCAAGAGATGCTCCGCATCTAAAAAAGATGCAGCATCATGTGTGAGTAACTCGTCAAAAACCCTTCTAGTCTGTGAAGCAGCTTTGAGATCTTGGATCTAAGAAGTCTTACGTCGAGGGTGTTTCTTTTGTGTTCTCGTGGAAGATTAATTGTGTGTGCGAATTTTTACAAAAGCAAAGTTATGGTATGTTTTTTTATAAATCTTGAGTTGATAGCGCTGTCTTGCAGCTCCTGTTCTTTGTCCGTTTTTTTTCTCTGTATTTTTTATTGTGTAATAATTTTAATTTAGGCACAACCTTCATGATATTTCGATAATAACTTAGTAGAGCTGATACATGCTGTTGTGTCTTTAGTCCTGCCCAAACTTCCTAACCTTTAGACAAAAAAAAACGATTACCTATTGTGTCAAGTCCGATCCATGAGAGGTTTGGGACAGACCGTACCTTCTCGCCCTTCTGAAAGAGGCAACGCCACCCAGCGGAAAAATCACGAGAGGGCAGTGGGAGGCTACAGCCTATTCAAGTGTGCATCAAATACTTGTACGGCCTGGCGAGTAGTAGAAAACATGTACCAGCTCACACACCTGTCAATCAAAGCCCCCAAGGGGGCGGAGCCAGCCCCGACCAATCACAGAGCCGCAGGGCGGGGCTCTTCCATCTCTCCCTTCCCAGGGACCAATGACAGGGCATGGGCGTTGGCCAGTGACCAATCGGAGCTCGCCCGGGTGCCGCCCTCCACTTTGGAGGGCGGGACCTCCACCTCGGAGGGCGGGGCCCGGGCGAACGGTACAGGTGTGAGGTCACGTACCTCAAACCTCAGACCTCAAACCACAAGCGTGGTTCACCAGGTGTTGACAGCTGCCTTCAACAACCACGTGATGTCACAGGGTCCGAGCTTCGTCCGACAGAGGGCGCTATAGGACTTGAATTGCGGCGCTCAGGGCGTCTCACGTGTGATGTCACAGGGTTCGAGCTGCGTCCGACAGAGGGCGCTGCGCTCCGGTCACATGACGGTCACGTGTTTTGAATTTGAATCGCTGGGTGGTAAATGCTCCTTTTATTCGATAAAAAAGGCTCAGCGGCGGCGGGGATCGAACTCGCAACTTCGTGCACACCAGCACGATACTCTACCCCCTGAGCTACAAGCACATTGCTTCCCAGACCGCTTAACTCGTCTTAGTTGTTCGTGTGTGTGTGTGTGTGTGCAATTCATGATAACAACCACGAGATGTCACAGGGTTCGAGCTGCGTCCGAAAGAGGGCGCTCACGTGATGTCACACAGGGTTCGTGCTGCATCCAACAGAGGGCGCTGCGCTGCGGTCACATGACATTATTTGAATCGCTACGCGGTAAATGCCTTTTATTCGCTAAAAAGGGCACCGCGGGGGCTGGGAATCGACCTCGCTACCTCGTGCACAGCAGCCCGACACTCTACCCCCTGAGCTACCAGCACATTGCTTCCGAGAGCGCTTAACTCGTCTTAGTTGTCAGTGTGTGTATGCAATTCAGATCACGTGGTCTCCTGACACTTGGCTTTTGTAATACGGTTAAATACACACATTTCCATACGCGTGCGCAAGCAATTGCCTTCTCCAGCTTTAAAGCTCTCCTGCTGCTCCGCCTTGTAACCTGATCGCGAAATAAAGCCACAAAAAAAGGACACAAAGCGAGGATGAATCTTTATCTTTTTATTCAATATGCATAGATCTAAGAGATTCTCAAAACACGAAGAAACAGATGGCGCGCGCGCGACAGCTCTTTATACAAATATCAAACACTTGGTGAAAAACAAAAAAAACATCGCGCTACATAAAAATGGCTCTTTACAATACCCTCTGTACACACACACACAAACACACAAATACATCAGCTTGAAATGAAAAAAAAGCACTTCACAAAAGGCTCCAATGTCCGAAAGGAAGAGTTGAAACGCCGTCAGAGTCGATGAAGCGCTTGTTGTCGAACGGGTTGAGTCCTATCTTCTCCACGACAACAGTCTTGTTCTCGCACAACTTACGAGCAATGGTTCGCTGCGTGATCTTGTGCAGAGTTTGTTGCTCGAGAGTTTGAACGTACAGCTCGTAGGTTAGCTTACGGGACTCGCACCTTTTCACTCCTTTCGCCCTCACGTAGTGCTCTCGGGAGGCTAGTTCCATCGAATAGAGTTTGGGTTTTAAACAAACAAATCCAAGAATGTGATCTTTTGGGAGCTCGTTTTTGAACACTCCTAGTTTCATTTTGTTTGCGGGAGAGAATAAGGGGTGATCGGCTGGGTACCCAGAAGTATCCAGGTGAGTTTCGGCAAGGGTCGCGAGCTTCGAGTCTACATCCGGGTCGGTGATTTGGAGGATGAAAGAGTCCGTGTCGCTGTTCGCTGCGCGAGCGTCGTGGAAAACGCGCCTGACCTGCTTGTAGAAAAATTCGTACATGACCAGTTTGGACATCTCTAGGATAGAGAAGCCCGCGTACACGGGTTTGTTCAAGTGTTGGGTTCTCTGGGAAAACTGAAAGATCACCACGGTCGGGCTGATTGCCGCAAACTGTCTGAGGTTAGGCTTCTGCGGGTTTTTCAGCACTTCCTCCTCGCTCACGCAAATGACAACGTTATTAAACTGACGTGGGTTTTCGATTGTCTTACCATAAATTGAATTCATAATGAGCTTAGATAGGTTCTTTTGAAAGGCATTTGTCGCCTGTTTTCGGAGGTTGTGGTTAAAGTCAATGAAATCTTTAAGGAATGCACTCTGCGAAAACTTCAGAACGCGATGAATGACCTTTAGTTTTAATCCCAACTCCAGATACAGCTTGAGATTTCGGTAGTGGATATGTAATTGCGTTTCGGGTAAAAGGTGAGAAGCAGCTTTCGCTCAGACTCTCGCTGGGGTAGGTGAAATTTTTCGACGAGCGCTTTTTGATAGGGTGAGAGCCATTCGAGCGGGACTCCTCGTTTCTCGGGAGCCAGGGGAAAGTCCGCGTGCGAATTGTGTAGTTCCCGAGGGTAGTCAAGGTCCACCTCTAACATGTAACCCTCGGGCGCGTCGTCGGGAACCTGCTGGAAGTGGAGAGCGTCGATTTCCTCGCGGTCTAGCCAGCGAAAATCTGCGCATGGAAGGTGTTGTCGCATAGTGGATGCGTACAGGCCGTTCACGTCAAGGTCTAAAATTTGAGAAACCGCCGTGTTCGGATCGAAACATGCGGTTCCTGGCACGTTAGCTCTCGTGTTACGAATGGCACATTAAACGATTCCTCTTCGCAGACCCGCTTCGATGAAAAGATATGCATCCACGTCGTCGAGCAGCTCCAGTTTTACCCCAGTCTGTTTAAGTGCGCAGGCGAGACTGAGCGCGGGGAGCGAAACGTAGTGTAACGAATCCATCTCGTACGTGTCTAAAGTTCATTTCCTGAAATTTTGGAACACGTCGGCGAGAAGTAGGCAGTCGAGTTGAAGGTAGCAGTCACTGTATTCTCCTAGGTTTTTGAAATTAAATGTTTCAAAGACGGTTTGGGCGTGACGGTAGTCCTCCTCTGAAATGTGGCTGTCGTTAAGCTTGTTGTAAAACGACTTGCGCGACGGTAGCTCGGGCTCCCGGTAAGCCTCGGAACTGCAGGTCACGTAGTCGTAGGGAAATACGCCTTTCCGCGGCAGAAGCTCAACGTGCTGCGGAAAAGCCTGCTTTAGACAGCACAGGTTTTCTAGTCCCTTGGAACGGAGGTCCTGAACCAGCGCGTCCAAGCTGGCGGGGAGAAATGCCAGACTGTCGAGAAACCGCAGGTTACACACGTCGAGTCTCTTAAATTGCTGGCAGCTAGTGGCGAGCACTTTAATATCTTTAGACTCGAATAAGTCGAGTTTCGGTAGTATAAAGGCCAGGTCATACGAATGGTTGTGCGCGAGCACTGGAATGACTTTCTTGTTTACTCTCAGATTTAAATTGCATCCCTGACACAATGACTGCCTGTACGATCCGCTGAATTGGTCGTGATCTCTGACTTTTCTCTTTCGATTTCCGAACGATTCGCCACAAATCGCGCAGTGAGAGGCCGACGCGTGAGCCTCTTCGTTCACGCTCACCATTGGCACTTCCTCGCTTCGAATCCATTCGCCAATGAGCTTTGACAATTGATTAATTATGGAAATGAACTTTTCCACGCAGTCCTCGATCCGGTACAAAAACTGCTCGACGATTCGCGAGTCCGTGGATCCTACTTCGAGTATGCTAATTGAACTGGGGACGTGCTTCTCGTAAGCCTGACCCATGTTTTCCGCTTCCAGAATGGCCTCGAAATCATAGACGCAAAGGTAGGGGAAAGGTTCCATCGTGTGTGGGCTCCGGAAATACAGCGCGTCCCCCTTTGCAGGACACACTGTTCGGACTGCCTTCTTTTCTTTACACAGCGATAAATGACTTCCCAGCGCAGTGCGAAAGCGAAAGCCCATCATACACCTTTTACAGCGAAAACGGTGACTGCGGCTGTTCGCGAAAAGTCCGGCAAAGTTGGTGATTAGAACAAAGTGATCGTCTATTAGGAGCAAATCGACGTGCTTCTCCAACTCGCTATCGTTGACTTTGAGTGGGTAGACGAACCTTTGTTCTCAATCGTAACCGTACACGTTCACGGACACGGAGTTTTTTTCTCTCGAAAGCCTGAACGTCTTGAGGAAACGTCACTGGATAGCTGGTGGGGAACCAATACTTGGTCATATGGGCTCGGTAGCAAGAAGCTCTCGATCGATTAGAGGGCGCCGGATGGAGGCCGGCGAGCACAGAAAACACAAAGCACATGTTTCTTTCCGAGTCGGTGAGTTGCTCGGTCACATTCACTAGGCACTTTCTGCTTGGGAATCCCCGGTAACACGAGCTTGCAACTCGGTGAGTTGCTCGGTCACATTCACTAGGCACTTTCTGCTTGGGAGTTCCCCGGGTAACACGAAGCTGGCACAACCGACCGTGGGCAGAATGAAACGTCCAACGGTGATGGTGCAGGTCTGAATGGCGACAACGACGAGTCCGGATCCTCGTTCTCGATACTGTTCGAGGCGAGCAGAGATCTCGGCGCATGCAGTCTGTAGAGCATCGCGAATGCTAATTTCGGCCCAGACCGTGTGGACTAAAGAATGAAAGTAGTGCACGCTGAATTCGAATTCGTCGTCGCCGTTGCGACGAGTCATTTCCACGGTTATTGTGATGAAAAAACGCAATAGCATTTCATAATGCCTAAAAACATTGGCCATTGCGACGGACTGAAGCCGAAAAAGCGTGGATACATCGTGAGACTCGCCGTCGCGGTCGTGCAAATGCATATCATAACGCGCGGTAAAGTTTCGAAAGGAGCACAGTGAGTTGATGAAGGGAAGGCAATCTTGCGGCGGGATATTGTGCACCTGGGCCACATGAACTTGTAACGACTCCGGGCTGGAGTACTGCTGCCGCTCTCGCGCATCGCACAAGTGGCAGGTTACCATTTTTTTTTCTCGAATTGTCCCGGGCGACTCACAAGTGTTTAGTCAGAGCACGAGAAAGTAATGACCGGCGACCGCTCGTCACCGCTGGTTTTCTCCATCGTAAGTCCGTTCATCGCCCTCATGCTCTGGAGGTCTTGCTCGTTCAGTTCGGCGAACCGCTTCGGTTAAAATACTCTTACCACATCGCTCTCCAGCTGGAGAGTCACGTAAACGGATGGCCCATATCGCGTGTCCATTCGCCTCACATCCAGCACGGGTATCTTAACATTACACGGAATGGTGCTCATGCTTACGAAGACAGAGGATGACGACGCTCGCATGCGCAAAAAAAAAAAAAAAAAATTGGGGTAGATGTAGCATTTAAGTCCGACTTTAAAGGGGCACTGACACCCCAAAGGTCGTATTTTTTTTTTTTATTGTCTAAAACGACGCAAGTTGTAGTCATAGACACGCAAAAAAAAACCGCATCGCGAAAAAACAATTTCCCCGCGCGCTCGCGCGCCTTTTTATTTTTGGCGTTTAAATCTCCCGCCGCTACCTCCTTGCTTCTTTTGATCGGTGACGTCAAAAATCAGGAAATTTAGAAGCTTTGTAGGCGACATTTCTATAACATTTAATAACGGCAATCCTAAAACGTGTTTTTTAACGCAATTGCGAACGCACTACGGCCCCTCTTTTTGAAATACCAAAAATCAGAGTTCGGTGAGATGTCCCTTCCTAGATTTGTGTCCTCTCTCAGAAAACTTAGGCGGCGCTCGAGCAGATCGGCGAGTCGGGGAAGAAACCGGTTTTTTTCCGCGCCGGCTCCCTTGTATCCCGCCTGCTCGCCTCCTCCTCGCATCGGGTCAGCGGAGGTCCGAGAGAAAGTCGACTCGCAGGAGACCGCAAAATTTGACTGACTGCACTGGCGGGGATCGCGCGGGAACTTCAAAAATTCGGCATTTAGAAATTGTTTTTTTAATTCACAAATACTTAATTCCCAAGTTTCGAATTTTAAGGGTAATGTCCCGGCACCGTTTTCAATCGTTTGGGATAATAAAAAAAAATGATTTTGATGTGTCAGTGCCCCTTTAAGCTGAACCGTTTGACACCGTTTCAGACGAGTCAGAAAGTGTGTCAGAAAGCGCACCGTGATAAGTCGGTTGATTGCAAGGAAGGGGTGGTCTATGAAATACCAATGGAATGCGGCTTCAAGTATGTAGGACAAACGGCAAGGTGTGTAAATGATAGATTGGTAGAGCACAAACGAAATGTAAAAATAAACGCACCCAATTCAGAGATTGCTAAACACATTAGTGAGTGTAACGATTGTACGGCACATTGGTCGCAAACTGACATTATTCACAGAGAGCGCAGGTTCATAAGAGAGACAGTTCGTATCAAATCCATCGGCAATTGTATCAGCCATGCTTCGATGCAACTCGGAAGTAGTTCCAAGAAGTTTCTTCAAATGTGAAGTGTTTATTTTATTTCTTTTTTTTTTTGTAATAGTTCTAAGCGAACGTGCAATGAGTCATATTGCGGGCAGGGGTTCAGTTGGAAGTCATTCAGCTCTCGTTTAGATAAAGCACAGCCTTTCCAGACTCCGGCTGGAAAGGAAGGGGGTCCGTGTGTTTGTTTTGTTGTGTTTGCTTTTTTGTTCAAGGTCATAAGCTTTCAGTTTGGGATTGAGGTCACCGTTTACGGTTGAGGTGAAGACCAGTGTGGGTAGGATTGTATAGATAACAAAGGTTGACCTTGTGACGTCGGTGGTGGTGGTTAGGTTGTGGGTATATAAGACATTGAAGAAATAAACGCAGTAGCTGAGTTTGAGACTTCTTTTCCCCTGTTCTTTCTTCTTCAACCAAGTTTCCCTGCTTTTACCACAGTCTCGGGTTTTCTAGAGCATGGTAGCGCTTTTTAGACGAGGACAAAACAAAAAAGAAACAAGACAGACACGAGCGCTGACTGCAACTATTTAATCAACATGAAAATGAGGCATATCCCAGTTAAAAATTATCATTAGATCCAATTGGAATTCTAACTGGTTTTAATTGGAATCAATTGGTTTTAGTGGGTTCCAATTAGAAGCACATTGGCTAATGGGTTCACCAATTGGAAAAAAAATTTCCAGTTGGAAACTTAATGGGTTCCAAATGGTTCCCATTGCGGTGACCAATTGGTTGTCCGAAAACCTAACTGGTACCAATTGAAAATTCCAATTGGAATCTAATGAGAATTTTCAACTGGGATATACACGCTTCGATCCTATCAATCAGCCAACCCCAGGCCTTGCCGCCGCTCGCATGAACTGAACCTCCTCATCGAAAAGGTCGATAGATGCAACGCTGACACACCCCACACCTGCCCTTTTTTATCTCGTCTGCTTCGATGATTTCCCTAACAGTTCTATTTTTATGTTTAGCCAGTACTGAGCATGAGTCGAACAATGGTTTGCATCCGCAGTCATGGCAAAGCCTGTCGCATTCTGTTGCTACCACTAGCGTCTCGGTGATATTCAGCTTTCAGCTTTCTACGATGCGTAGTTATTTACGCGGATCGAAAAACACGGTTCTCTCTTCTACAAAACACCCTCAGTTTCGAACACGTATGTCACGCAGACTGCTGCCAAATGCGACGTTCATGAAACTCACAAAAATAGCCAAAAGGACTTTTTTGCGGGTTCCTCGCTCGGTCCCGTCGGCGACGGGAAGCAAAAGCGCCGGTCAACGCCTCCTCTATTTTTAGATGCCTGGCAGGTCGCTCGCTGAACAATAGGAGCCCCCGGACGCCTTGGTTCTCGCGTGTACCGCTACGTGGTGCTCCCTCCCGCCACTCCGAAAATGAGCGCGACGGCCGGGCCAGCCGCGCGCTCGCCCGCTTGCACTGCTCATGTCGACGTCCGTTCTCACGATTTACGAGGGATTTGTATCTCGCTAATACGCCGAATGGACCTTCTTTAATATACGACGATCTGTAGTAAACTAGCATAGTGACTCCTTACCTTGACTCCCCATTTATTATCGTGAGAGATAGACTTGCTTAATGAATTTGTCATTTTTTTTTTTGGTTTGTAGATATTAAGGTCGTCGAGCGTAAGCTGCCGAGAAGGAAAGTAAACATTTTAACACAACACTAAATTACTAGGAACAAAATTTTACACACGGTCAAATTTACTGTGCTTCAAGCTTAAATATTTCTTATGTGCTAAGCATAACGTAAAGGATTGAAATTGTTGTCATCACTGAAATATAGTATTCTTGAATGGAAATGTTTATTTGCAACATACACAAGGAACTAGTTATACCTTCAGCACAATATTTACATGTGGCTTCTTCCCGTACAGCTTCACGGTGGAGTTCTTGTCCGTGACATTCAGCGCATGATTGCTTAGCAGTGCATGGTTTAATAAACTTTCGGCACAATAGCTCCAGGAACATCTTCCTGTGGCCTGCGTCTCGGTTTCTACACACTAAGATGGGGATGTCCATGAGAACACCAACAGCATGTTCCACGCTGGTTTCCAGTGGTTTTTCAATGGCCTTCCTGTGAAATAACATTATGTCAACAAACCTCTTGAGGCCCATCAGCAGAGAAACCAGCTCTTTCGTGGGGTATTTCAGTCCCCCCCCTGTCCTGATGCGCGATAAGCCCATCTACAGGCGCATTCCCCTTCGCCTTCTCCACACGTTCGACGCAGTCCTGGCAGTTTAACTTTTCTGTCATCACGCGAGCCAGGTAGCCTACAATAAGGGCAATGGCTGCAACCTCAGGGTTGGGCAGCCACTGACCTGGCATCGAGCACATTCCTCGTAGCCTTTGCTCTGCTGCCGGTGGGAAAAATCTCTTGTTCGGATGGCTGTCATTTGCGGTCTTGTCGCTGGAGACTCCTGAGGTGCCGCAGAATGATGCCGAGTAGTTAACGTTGCTTTGCTTGGATGAGGAAACAATACCCGTCTTCAACATCTTTTCTAGTCCGCAGAGCACACTCTTCATGTCCATTGCATCGTTGCAGCCTGCCGTCCTTCGAAGGAAACCAAACAGTGCCTCGATGGGGTCGCTTGAAAATTTGCGAGTCAGCACAAAGTTAAATTTCTTTTCGTTAAGAAGAAAACGAATGCACTCGGCATTGGAGCGTGTTGTCAGGACCAGGGCATGATGGGTCTCTTTGCTCAAGAAGTTGTCAGGATGACTCTTATTCTTCAGCTTCGTGAGGTAGTCGAGAAACGTGGTTTCAAGCCAGGTCAACCTCGCATCGTCGATGTCACTGAAATGCCGATTGTCCGGGTCATTCTTGTGGATGTGTTGCTGGCTGTTGCTCACGTCCATGACTGCAAACCACTTGTGCATCATCAGCATGAAATCCACAGTTGGACCCACCGATGCGAAGAGCACATCTCACGTGTGACCAGCTTGGTCCTTCATGTATTGCAAGGCAGCTGTCACAGGCGGGGAGAAGATCTGTACAGCAGGCCTCACGCTAATTGTTTCGATGTTTGAAGGATATAAGTGCTTCCGTGTAAGGAACCTGATTGGTTTTACCGTGGACCCTTGCTGCCTCTTGTACAGTTCTTTCAAAGGTGCCGCTGATATCTCCTTTCGCCCGCCCATGCTCTTCGCAAGAAACTGCGACCTCACATTTTTTATAATATGACACTGGTCGAAAGCAAGGAAAATGATCCTTGAAGAATCAGCTGGATGCGGAGCCGATGTTGCCGCCTGCCCTTTGCAAAGAATATCCATGGCAGCAACATTTAGTTTGTGATTGTCCGTTACCAGTCGAACTATCTCAAAACTAAGTTCTTCGGTCTTTTCGATGACGTGACGTGAACAATGGTTTCCGCAAGTTCTGCTCCAGTGCACGCCTTCGTAAAAAAATACCCAACGGGTATCTCGAAGCGTGCTGCCAAAACGCAGAGCAGAAAGCAAAGCAATGAGTTTGCTAGGATGCTGTTGTTCTCAGCTTGCGTCAGGTGGTCCAAATCCAGGCTCATGTTGACGTCACCAACAAAGGCGTCTCACTGTTTGCTGTACTCCAGTTTTTGCTTGATGCGCATCTCGTCAACCACCAAGCTGCACACTCTTGACTGAGGTGCGGTGAGGCTTTGAAGCTCCGTCTCCAGTCTACATCGAACCAAAGAGTTGAAGCCGACTTCGCTAGATGCGATCCCAATGTATTTCTGCAAGGTGTTCCAGCACGGTATACGCAGCAGCTGTTCACACCGGATGTACTCGTATGCCTTTGTTGACATGCTCCTGAAAACAATTCAATGTCGCACAGTTGTCTCAGACCATGTCGGTCGTTTGCTGTTGTAGTTGGTTATCTGGTCAAGAAGGATCACAGCCCTCACAATCCTCTGTTCGGCACCGGCAACAACGTCCAGGAAAGTACTGACATTGCAGTCTTCTTTTAGCTTTCGCAGCTCCTCCTTATATTTGTCCACTGTCTCCTTCAGTCTTGAGATCTGCAGCCAAAGGGCTTGCTCCTTAGCTCTCCATTTCCTACGTTCCACGAAACCGCTTGAGCTGGTCCTGGTCTTCTCTGTCTGTGTTGCAAACGCTCGTTTCGCAAATGATTGCGCGTCAACCATCGCACTGCTGTTGCTGCTGCCGTATGCTTCGGGATCGATTCTCCTCCGCCAGCGATGTGACTTACAGGTGTTGGGCTCATAGGCTGATGTGACGGTTAGTTGCACATGTTCGTCGCAAACAGAAGCTCTGACAGAGTCCACAGTGCAGTCGACGAGGTGCACGTCACCTGTGTCTGCAGTTGTTTTTCGCATTCTTTTCACAGTCCTGTTCTTGTCATCATCGGGCTGCAGTGCGCGCTTGCGACTACTTTCACCTCGACGTTGTTTTGGAGGAGCAGAACACATGTAGGATGGATAGCCCGCAAACACGCTGGGCACCGCTCCTTTCTTCAGCTGGCGAATTTTAGTGTTCTCCTTGAAGTCTGAAGACACAAAATGCTTGCTGCAGACGACGGAGTAGTTCGACGTGGTGTTCGGCTCCCAGTCCTTCCGTGATATCATCTTGATCGACTTTTGTCGCAACACGACGTCGGCCGGAACCTCGCGAAACGAAACAGTGGGTTCTTTCTTTCTTGCACTTGACGTGCACAGCGGCACACAACTGTACCGCATGATGAAAGCGATTCACTGCAAACACGGAGGGAAATAGAAATACATCACGCGACGGTGGTGGTGAGGTCGACACTAGAAAGGATCTGTACCGTTGTCGTAACTCGTCGCGATGCTGCAAGCCACGACCACGCGCACCCAGGCTAGGCGTACCGTACCACGTGCGTTGTTGTGTGGTCAGCTCCCAGCGCCATGAGCGGCAATCTCTAGCAAAGTGGAAAGGGAAAGGGTCCGCTCGGGCGGAAAGCGCTCGTCTGACAGGCATCTAAAATAGAGGAGGCGTTGCGTCGGTACAGCACACTGATGGCGTCCACAACTACGGTCACCGCTGGCGAATGCCTCGAAGTTGTCCGCACAGAAACGAGGAATGTAGAGAAGGTCCTCGGTGTCGTTCTCTTGCCCGGTGCAACGTAACCATTTGCGTCTTCGCGAACCTTGCTTCGAGAACGGGATGGAGTGGGAGCCTCGGGAAGACAACCGGTAGACGACGGAGTTCAACTTGACGAGCGACGCAGCCGCGTCGCCGCGCGGGCATATCACTCCCGCGTAACAAGGCAAGAAAACGTAGTTCGCTCGTTTTCAAACAATATTAGCTGTATTACGTCCCCTACATCCTAAGATTTATTGTGGTTATCAAAATATAATGTGCATGTGACTAAAAAGAGCAATAATAATAACTTTTGAAATCTTTTTGCAATTCACTATTTCTATTGGTCGAATTCTATGGAGGTGGTGGGGACAGGGGATGGACCCCGCAAGAGAATATAGCGCCTGTGTATTTCTATTGCTGTGAGTTTACTAGGGCACCTTGCCGTTTAGAACTGGTCATTTTTATTGACTGAAGCCCAACAAACAATATGCTTCCAAAAACAAGCTTCTCCAAAAAGCACTTGAGCACAGAACATATCTGGTGGTCCCCCTTTAAGCGTTTTTGTGAACCAGGGATTTGATTTGTCACAAGTTATGTTTATTGATGAGATGTAAGTGTCGGCAGGGTGTGCGAGATTATTTCTGAAGAGAATCCAGTTTTCTTCGACTTTCCTGCTCATAGAGCCACACTGAAAACTATCGAAAAAGATTTCAAGCTCATTGTTAATTGCGGAGTAATTAGCTTGTGGGGGACAGTGAGCCGCACGGCACGCGGAGGGACGGCGCCGAGAGCGGCGAAGACGAGGAAGTGGGACGCTCGTGGTGGTGTGGGCGCGAGAGAGGCAGTTCGGAAGCCAGAGACCAACGGAGGAGACGGTGCTCAGGAGCCCACAAAGAGCCGGACCTCACGAGCCCAGGAAGACCCGGACCACGGCGAGGCCTTAAGTATCAATTAAACCTTTCTCGATGATAGCGCTCCCTGTGTGGCTTCCTCGGGGCGAATGGAACTCGGCCTGATCGGGCGATGATGATAGGCGACCCACATAACTGGCGCTTCCAACGTGGGGCCCGATCAGTCTGCCGTTGTTTCTGTTCGCTCCCAGGGAGTCCCACGAATCGCGATTTCTAGATTTAGGTTTCCTTTGTTTTCCATTCGATTTTTTGTTACTCCGCTGGACACCAGTGTTTAACGTTCTGCCGCTATGTCCAGGTTACGGAATAAGGCCGCCCATCCCGAGGCCTCAACCCAGTCAGTGGCGGATATTGACTCGGACGCGGGAGAAGGCACGAGTGGGCGAGCGAGCGTTGCGGCAGCGCTAGAGCCCCCAATTCCAGCGGTGAACACGGGAGACGTTAGCGAACTAATGCACGCCATGACGGCGATGTTCGCGACGTTTACTGGACAGATGGTTTTGACCCCAGGGGTGGCGAATCCCGCGTCAACGCTCGTGCCTCGCCCGCGGTTGAGCGTGCCGACGCCGACCTATTCGGGCTACTCCGACGCAGCATCGGTCCACGATTTCCTGCAGGACCTAGACGCGTACATTGCCGCGTTGGGCGCGTCGGATGAAACGGCCCTGATACAGATCGTCCCAATCGCGTTGACGGGTGACGCAGCGCGTTGGAGACGAATGCAGAGGCCGTTCCTTTCGATGGCAGATTTCCGGGCACGATTCAGAGAGGAATTTCTGCCTCCCGACTATGAGATGCGGATCAGAGATGAGCTAGCCAGCCGTACTCAACATCCGGACGAGAGCCTCGCGTAGAATACATCCGCGCTCTCCAGGAGCTCTACTCTAGAGCCGAACCTACAGCGTCAGACGCGGAGAAGGTAGCTAGGGCGATCCACCAGTGTCACCCTAGATTTAAACCCTACTTGCGCGGACGTGATTTCGCTGATCTGGAAGCACTTGCCAGAGAGGCGCGCACCGTTCAGGCGAGCTTGCTCGCCGAGTTGACGTATCGCCCCCCTCCACGCGCAGAGGAATCTCTGGAGCCGGGTTGCGCCTGAACAGGACGAGGCGCGGGAGCTTGCGACGACTCACGTTCGCCGTACGTGGCCGTTACCGGACATAGGAGTGGCGAAACTGCTGTGCCCTGCACCTTAGATCCCTTCGCTTTTGAACAGAGGCGCAGAGCAGCCATCGCGGGCTCTTCCAGGGCGCATCCCCGTAGGGGAGGCGGCGCAGCCGACCACCGCGGAGTCGCGAATCATTACGAGGGTCGCAGGAACTACAATGACCCTCGGCGCGACACTGCATCGCGTGATGGTAGCGGCGGACGCTCAGCACACAATGGCAGGGGACAGGTCAGGTGCTATAAATGCCATGAGCTCGGGCATATCAAGCGTCAGTGCACATGGACGGCAGCTCCTCCCCATGGGTCTCAGGGAAACGGGAGAGGCCGGCGCCACTAATTGGACTTCCCGACTCGCGGTTGCCGGCCGCTGCCGAGGCCCCTCATCAGTCTGCCAACGGGGCTAGAGTTGCGGTCAGCGACAGGTTGGTGTTTGCCCCGTCGGCATGTCGGACTCAGGGTTTGACATCTGAGAAGGGGCCGTACGTGCGTGTCGAGATCGGTGGTAACATTTACTACGCACTAATTGACACCGGTTCGACCCTTTCCCTAATCGGCGACAGAGTCTACGAAGACTGTCGCCGAAGAGCACTTCACGTGCGGGAAGTTTCCACTACGCTGCGTTTAGCAGCAGGATCGGCTAGGGCACAAAGCGCAATACGCCTTCACCTTAGCCTCGACGGCAGACGAAGGAGGCAGCGTTTTCTCTATCTGCCAGGCATGCAAATTCCTGTGATTTTAGGACAGGACTTCGTCTGCCAGGAGTGGATTGTCATAGACTTGAAGAATAACGGGTACCACTATAATCCGTCGAGTCCCCTTATCCCCTTTGTCGTCCCACCGAGTTTCGGTCAGGACACAGAACGCTCACTCGCCGGATCACGAGAGGAGCAAACATTAGCTGCGCGAGTCGTATCGGGAAACGTTGAGGTGATTGTCGCTTCTTACAACGGGCCGGTAGAACAGCGGCGGAGGTTAGCAGACGCCTTGCATCGACACGCAGCTATGTTTACCGAGAGGCCGGGACTTACAAACATTTTACAACATAAAATTGACACAGGAGATGCGAGACCATGGGGTTGTAATCCCAGACCGCTGAGTGCGCACAAGCGAGCTCTCCTAGATAAGGCTCTTGATGAGATGATAGACACAGGGGCCGTGCGGCCGTCACAGAGCCCCTGGGCCTTCCCGGTGGTCTTAGCGCCAAAAAAAGACGGCACCGCGCGCCTCTGCGTTGACTACCGCCGACTTAATGAGATGACACGAAGGGATTCATATCCCTTCCCATCTATTGAGTCCATCATGTACTCGTTGGGTAGCGCGAGGGTTTTCACTACCTTGGATTGTAGCAGAGGTTTTTTGCAGATCCAGGTAGCACCACACGATGTCCAGAAGACGGCGTTCACCTGTCACAGGGGTCTGTTTGAGTTTATCCGCCTTCCGTTCGGATTGTCTAACTCGCCATCGAGTTTCCAACGGCTTATGGACATCGTGCTGGGGGACGCAAAGTTCAACTTTGCCATGGCATACATGGACGATGTCGTCGTATTTTCAAAGTCATTCGAGGAGCACTTAGAACACCTTGAGATTATCTTAAGCAGAATGAGCAAAGCGGGGTTAACGATTAATCCAAAGAAGGTGCAGCTCGCGGCCTCAAGGGTTAACCTCTTGGGTTTTATCGTAGATGATGGTACCTTGAGGCCGAACGAGGATAAGTTGAGGGCCATTCTTGATTACCCACCGCCGCGCGACGCTAAGAGCCTTCAAAGGTTCCTTGGAATGGTCGGTTTTTATCGGCAATTCATTCCAGGGTGCGCTGGACTCACACGGCCACTGAGCCTGCTGCTCCACAAAGGCTCGAAATGGGCCTGGGGCCGAGAACAAGAGGTAGCGTTCTCTTCCCTTACGAAGGCGATAGCAGCCACGGCTAGCCTGTGCCTGCCAGACCTTAACCGTCCGTTCGTGGTACAGACAGACGCGAGCGACTACGGCGTCGGTGCGGTGTTATTGCAAGAGCATGACGGACAGCTGCGCCCGGTGGCATTCGCCAGCCGAACCCTTACACCGCCAGAACGCAATTACAGCGTGACGGAAAAGGAGGGGCTGGCCGTCATGTTTGCTCTGAAGAAATTCGACCTGTATTTAGACGGGACCACCTTTGTCATTCAGACAGACCACGCCGCTCTAACCTGGATTCAAAGGTTGAAAGCCGGCGGGGAGGTTAGCTCGGTAGGCACTCACTTTGCAGCTCCACCAACAAGGTTGCAGACGCACTTTCTCGGGCGCCCCATATATGATAGTGGTTGGAGGAGACGCAACCAGGGGATTGCGAGAGACAAGCTTCCCGCGAGGCCGCTCATAAGCGAGACAGCGGGGAGGGATCGATGCAACAGGAGCTCGTCGCAGTGTTAGGAGGCCGCACGAGGGAACAAAGGATCGTGGCTTGGGGTGAAGTGGTGAGCAAGGAAGAGCTTGTCGAGGCCCAAAAGGCAGATGGTTTTTGTCAGCGGGTGTTGGGGAAAATTGCGGAAATGGCAAGCAACACCGGGAACGCTGGCGGTCAAGTTAACGAACAGATTGATTCATACCTGCTGGGCCAAGACGGCTTATTGCTCCGCTACATTCCAACAATCGACGACGAGGAGGGGAACGACTCTCCGTTCAGGGTGGTGATTCCTAGGAGGCTACGGAGGCGGTTTATCGGATACTTCCACGACTCGGCTCTGGCTGGTCATGGCAGCGGCAGCAAGACTTTTCATAAGTTATCTCGCGTCGCGACCTGGCCGGGGATGAGACAGGACTCACTCCGATACGCCCGTAGCTGCCCAGCCTGCCAGAAAGCGAAGCCGCGAGGGGGAAAGCCCCCAGGCCTGATGCAGCCTGTAGTGAGTCACTACCCGTGGGAGATGGTTGCTTGCGACATCATCGGCCCACTACCAAAAAGTCCCCGTGGGAACCAGTATTTATTGGTAATAACCGATCATTTCTCAAAATGGGTGGAGTTACACTCGCTGAGGAAGCTGGTTTCGGAGCTAACAGAAAGACACAGGGACTGGGACAAACACATTGTCGAGATGGGTTTTGAAATCCGGACGACCGTGAACAGTGCGCGAACCCGTCGGTGAGAGATCTGATAGGGGCTCTGCGCGGCGCTATAATCTGCGGCCTAGAACTTGATCTAATCTTTGCAAGATGTTAATAGCTTGTTTAGCTTGTTTTGTCCAGAAGTGTCCCCCGGAGGAACCAGAATGGGTGGCGCCATCCAGGAGGGCGACCTTCCACCTCCGGGATACCGGCGGGGCCAGCCGGACCCCCTCCCAGGGTGGTCAACCCTTCCGGCAAAGGACCAGTCAGCCCAACGCACCGGGTGGTCAACTCGTTCGGCACAAGACTGGTCAGACCAGTCGCAGGGTGGTCAACCCGTTTGGCAGGAGACCGGCCAGACCAACCGACAGGGTGGTCAACCTGGTTGGCAAATAGCAAGGCGAACCAACCGACAGGGTGGTCAACCTGGTTGGCAAGGAGCAAGGCGAACCAACCGTCAGGGTGGTCAACCTGGTTGGCAAGGAGCAAGGCGAACCAACCGTCAGGGTGGTCAACCTGGTTGGCAGAAGACGGGGTGAACAATCCCGACGTCGACCACGTCAACGAAGGCAGGGCGGGGGAGACGCGGAGGACCGGGGAAGTCCCAGGGACACGCTGTCAAGGACGAGGTGCTTGAAGATCATGGCC
>JABSTQ010007935.1:0-22629 GCA_013358835.2 Ixodes persulcatus | reverse complement strand
CTATCATTATCACGAGCCTAAATCGAGTGCCCACGCAATGCTCGGGTCCAATCTATGAACCGCATTCAAATATCGTCATACGGGTGTACTGCGATCCCCGCGTTACGTCATCGAATTTTGCAAGGGAGAGATTGAATGAAAATGATCGCTTTTGTCCTTGAAATTACACCGCAACAAAGGAGTTTCTTGGCCAGTGGCATTGCATGCGAGTATCCTTGAGTCCCACTAGTGCCAGTAAGCTCGTGTAAAGTGAAAAACATTCGAATTGAATATCGTTGCACAGCTCCTTTAAAGGGGCTATGCAACAATTTTTTTACTTTGCGCAAATACCGCTTAGAACGGATCCCTGACGTTAATGACCCATGAAACACGCCTTCGTTTTTCACCCGACGCATTAGAAGTCCCAGAAAAAAATTAAAAAAACAACGAGCAGCGTTCACGCCCTCAACTCGCAGCCAGAACAAGCGGCCACGTGATCTGGAGCCGATTATATGCCGCCAATGTTGATCATAGCCACGCGCTGGGGTTGGCAAAGCACAGGACACGCGCTGAGTTCCAGACATTGTTATGGCTCGGCTATTGTCGTCGTTGCAGCGATTGGACACGGGCCACTACTCGAATGCTTCTCGAGCTATCAATTATCACGAGCCTAAATCGAGTGCCCACGCAATGCTCGGGTCCAATCTATGAACCGCATTCAAATATCGTCATACGGGTGTACTGCGATCCCCGCGTTACGTCATCGAATTTTGCAAGGGAGAGATTGAATGAAAATGATCGCTTTTGTCCTTGAAATTACACCGCAACAAAGGAGTTTCTTGGCCAGTGGCATTGCATGCGAGTATCCTTGAGTCCCACTAGTGCCAGTAAGCTCGTGTAAAGTGAAAAACATTCCAATTGAATATCGTTGCACAGCTCCTTTAAGTGTTGGCAATTAGAAGTGAGTGCCCGAGTGCCGTGGTGAATTCCCGTGATCGGCTCCGAAAAGAATACTCCCAAGATGTTGCGTGAAGAGTTGCCTCACATGTCCGGCATCTGAAAGTGGCATTGTGCGGCAGAGTGCACAAGTTTCCGAAAGTTCAACGCGGGATCGATGGCTGGCTCCAATTCCTGTAGAACAGTTACGCGAAGCTCGGAAAGCGGACGCTACCCGATTAATATGCTCCTTGCATTTTGTGGAAAGTGACTACCATGAGTTCGCAGGTGTCAAAAATGGAATCCGGTACCATTTAGTTCAGCGACGTATCGTCCACAACAATTTTTTTTTTTTCAGTGATAATTGTAAAAAAAAAGAAATGTAACTCTACCATGCGTAGTAATGGAGCCGGTAGACCACGGGGTAGACTGAATGTCGGAAGTTTGCTGCCGATTTCCCTTCAATACAGGCACTCCCGGCTTGAAGTCGGACAGCACCACGCAGACGCCACATTCGCCCCTCGTAAAGTAACCGTACGCGAGCGTATTCAACTCGAAGTACGCACTTCGTGCTTGACGTTTGAGCGAGCGATGTCTTCAGCAACGAGAAGGGACGACGGCTCGGCGACGTCTTCCTGCAATCGGCTTGCTGGTCGGGCGTGTCGTACGGGATGAATATCAGTTCTTTTGATCGGTCCCAAATTTCTCTTTCGAAGGAAGACAGGATTTGCCGGTACAGTGAACGACAGTTCTGAAGTAGAGGTCCAACGCCCGTCGTCCGCTGCCATCCGCTAGTCCCACGATACACGAAACGACGCCAGGTTGAGAATTATGCAGTGAACGCACAGAATGCTTCCAGTTGTCTGTGCTACTTTCTTCTTTTTTTTAATCAACGTATTTGCAGCTTTTTGGAAGCCACAAAAAATGGGTTTCATATTTTTTCTATTTGTAATATTGTCTGAGTGCCTTCAATGACCCACGACTTTGATTAAATTTGGTGATCGCTTCGAAACCTTAGAAAACGGCCTGTGACCACGGAAAAGAGAGTGAGCGCGACTCAAACCGGCCAGTTCTCGATCGGCGGTTTTCGGGCGGAAAGAAACCGAATTTCGAGTCGCAAATTTTGTTCTGGGTAGTTGGGCTCTCATATGTCACGTACAACTAAAAACCTCGGCGAGCATTGTACTTAAAGGGACACTGACGGGGTATTTATTAAATACCCTGTCAGTGTCCCTTTAATACAATGTACTTAAAGTACTCCCCAACACTGAAACAGTGATATGATATATTGACGGCACACGTGACTGCTGCCGTCCAATAATGCCGCAGGAAATCAAAACATACACGGCTGGAGTGAGGAGCTGTCGTCGGCAAAGCATTAAAGGGATACTGAAAATTTCGAGCCCACAAAACAAGGCTGGACGGATAGGCGGGACGCTGAAAAACTGCAAAACATCACTCATACAGCAATATCTCTAACGGATCGCCGTATTTTCTGAAAAGAAGTGCGCGATTGAACACGGCCGACGAGGCCGAAAAGACAAGTCACGTCACGACGCTCCTTCCCTTTCTCTCCTCCTCGCTACGTCCCATCGATCTGGTGAACCGAAGCGAGGAGGAGAGAAGCAAGGCCGCTTTCCCTCATTCTCAAATTCTCCCGGAGGACAGTGACGTCAAAGACCTCGCTTCATCGCGCCCTTCTTTTCCAAAAGTACGGCCATCCGTTTGAGATATCGATGTATAAGCGATGTTTTGGAGTTCGTAGCGTGCCGTCCACCGCTTCTGCAGCATTACTTTGCGAAATCCAAATTTCGGTTCAGTATCCCTTTAAAGAATGGGAATGTGGTTTTCTGAAACCGTATTCAGTGACACTATAGCCACATCCCTTTGCCCGTGCTGCAACTCTGACGAAACTATTGAGCACTACTGTTTATTTCGCGCCGATTTATGCTCCAGCGCCACCATTATTTGGTTCTACCATTCATAGTGCTAGAGAAAGAGAGAAAAAAATTTCTTTATTTATACGTCAAGCTTTGGCGCTAAGTTGTGGTTGGCCACCTACCAGTGTTGTGTTCACCCAACACGTTTTTCATATGCTGAAGAGTGCCGGCAGGAGAATATGGGCATCGGTTGGTGGAGTAAGCCAGTCCGTCCATGAGTGAGGTTGGAGGCTGGGGGATAGGGAGGAAAGAGAGGATAGGAGGGTAGGTCGAATGTAGGAGCATTGCCACAGGCAGTGCTCTAGAGGGGTATTCGCCGCAGTTGGGTGATTTGGGGCGTCCGGGAAGACCCTGGATATAGTGGCGAAAGAGGGGTCACGATCGAATTGGTTTGAAGTCTGCGGAGAATGACGCTGTCCTCCCGCGAAAGAGGGATTGGGGTGGAGTGATAATTGGCGGTGTCAGCGCGTAGTTCTCTTAGGAGGGATGTACGCTTCTTGTGTAAGATTTTTCTGTGTTCCCTGGGTCATAGTCGGACGGCCAGAGGCACAGAGGACCCGGAAAATTCGTTACGCAGGTGAGCTCATGTGCTCGGTTGTGTTCCCCTACGCCTTGATGTCCGGGGATCCATTGCAGGGTAACATGGAGGGAGGGATGGGTGTCAAGGTGACGTTGCAAAAGGCTGTGGATATGTCGGGGTAGCGCACCGTCGCGGAACCTGCGGCATGTTTCCTGGCTATCTGTTCGGATGTAAATGTGGTGAGTAGGATGGTGAGGTCGAGTGATGGCTTCAAAAACCGCTAGAGTTTCCGTGGCGGATGGGGTGGGGACACTGCTCTGTTCATTAATATGCTGGTAGCCAGGCCTTACCACAGCCGTTATGCTTCTGCTGGGACTGTGACTGGCATCTGTGTAGTAATATGTGGTATCAGTTCTCGGTGCCTCGCGGTCTATCCGTTCGACTAGTTGTGTGCGTCGGGCAGCATGTTTGTCCGGATGCTGGACCTTCCTCTCTGTATGGAGAACATTATTAACTTTTCTTGGCTCTACACGACGCTTCATACTCAACCATCCACGATTCTACAATTAAATCGCAGCATCCAAACGCTTACGATGCTAGGAAATTTCAGTCTCGAGGCAAAATGTTTATATAAACAAAAATCTAGTACGTAGTTACCTTCCGTTATTGTTCCATTTTTTATTATCACACTGACCCTTCACCTATTCCCTCCTTGGGCATGCACAAACTACTCAAGTTGAAGGTAAACGTTCGGCAGCCCTCTGCCTGGTTAGGAATAGACATAAAGCGAAAGATAGGGACTCTAACCAAAAATGTAATCTCAAGGACGACAACAACCATTAACCTGTCAACACCTATAATAGACCATATGCAAAAAGAAGCGCCATCTAGTGTATTCATGATCAATGATCAGATTTCCTCCATATTGGGGGGTTCCCGTACCGACGGTTTCGCCCGAAAAACAATAGTCCCGGCAAAGTGTAAGTCGTAGAACTAAAATATGATCACCTGCTGCAAGTCCAGTTACTCCAGTACGAAACCTTCACAGGACGTCTTCGAGAAATACCGTTCATTGACCTGGATGGCCCAGTTCACTGCTTCGAGTGACGAGTCTTGCGACCTCGTTGCTGACAATTCCTTTTCCTGAATTTTGCGGCCGTCTTTCTTTTCTTCTTTGATCCGAAACTAACCGGCAACCCAATGAGTGTACAAATACACTGCCCTAATATCATGAAAACCGAGTTAAATGCAGATGCGCCTCGTCAACAACTGGAAGATGTGATAAACCCCCAATATGGCGGCTCCTAATGGCATGATGATGATAGCTGGCAAGGATTTCGCATATGGCCTATACGCAACTAATCTCATTTACATGTAATGGTATATTCGGCTGGTCGCTTTTCAGCCTCTTGGAGGGCTCTGAAAAGCCGGTGTGCATTCGGCTGGTCGATGCCAGGCGCTCCAAGTATATTCGGCTTGTTCTTTCGGAGCGCTCTCGAAGCTCCGACTCTCGCCGTCCTCCGAATCGGAGCGGTTTGAGGCGCTCTGACTTGGAAGTGGGAGCGCGCGAGAGATCTGGCTGCCGACCGGTCACGTGACTCCAGCCATTCCGCCATTTTGCTTTTGTGTTGGAAGCGGACGGCGAGAACGCGGCTACTCCGCAGAAAGAGGGCTGCAAAAAACAGCCGTCAGTCTCGACGCCGTCACCGTTGTGTTGTGCTCCCCGAATTGAGGTGAAATGTCGTTGAAACGAAGACGTTTAATGTTAGGGGTGGCACCGTCAGTGCTGCTGGCGAAGCTAGCAGACAGCGACAACACCAGCAGCTCGGACGACGACGACGAGGGTCGTGTTTACGAAGCGAAGTTTGCCGAGTTGTTTGATGCACCTTGTACGGTGCCCAAGGTCAAGGCTTATGTTTCTATAGTGCGAACCTACTCGGACAAAGCGGTAAGAACAAAAATACGAGAGTTTTCAAACTGTAATGTTGTCTTTTTTTATAGTTTCGCAGGAACTTCCGCTTGGCACGGCTGGCTTGCGATGACCTGGCGATGACCTTATCAGCGTCCGCGTTGACGGCTGCCATTTTTCAAGGATTAACGGATGGATGGATGACTGAATACTGCTGAACCCTTTGAATCCGAGAAGCAAAAGTTCCGCTAGAGGGCAGCTCGCGCCGTCCACTAGTGGCGCCGGCCACCCTCTATCCGCTAGGTTTGCCGCTCTGAAAAGTTGAGGAGCGTTCGGCTGGGCGCGCCGATTCTCTCGTACGATGCGGAGGCGCTCCGGGATCTGGTAGCTCAGACTCGGATAATTGGAGCGCTCGAAAGTGACCAGCCGAATATACCATAATGGTATATTCGGCTGGTCACTTTCGAGCGCTCCAATTATCCGAGTCTGAGCTACCAGATCCCGGAGCGTGTTTTTTAGTGTGTTTTGATTTTTACGCCGAAAACTCAACCAATATGCTCGGTTTTTGCAAAAAAAAAAACCGTGAAAGGTTATTGCGAAGATTGTCGCGTCTACAACAAACCAGAAATGGTACCAAGAAGGAAAGACACAGTACAACCAAATCGATTATGCGATTTAAAACAAGAACGGTGTGAGGTATCAACATAAACTGTGATGCAATATATTTCAGAAATTATTAGCCATCATTCATTAGGGGTCGAATGCTCCGTGTTTAAGGAAAAGAAGAGGTGTACGGCAAGCCAGTGGAGTTCTCACGGGCCCCGTACAAACAATTTATAAAACAACGGATACTTTGTTTCGTTTAAGTCGTACCGCAGCGGACAACACAATCCGACGAAGCCATGAAATCAAGCATGCGCCAAAGGTGAATCGTCACGAAGCTCGTCGTAGTTGTGAGGTTCCCATCACCAACTGAACCAATCAAACAAAAAATAGGCAAAAGATGGCGGCGCATTTACTCCGCCTGATAGCTGTAATAGCACACATAAGGACGATTAGTGCCGTGACGCTGCACTTCTGGTGCCGCCTGATCGGCGTTCTGGGATCGCACCGTAGACTGTGGTTAGACTTAAACTGAAACGAAGTACGATGCACAAAACTTCTTCCCACGTGAATTTCATGAACTGTGTTGAGGGATGTCAGTCTTGAAGGTTCGCTTACTTCGCTCACATCGCTTGGTGAAGGATCGTTTCGGGTGTTTTCTGGGCTGGATGGCAATGGCTTGAGCGGAGCTCTTCAAGATGTGGTCGAGACGAACCATCTTCTCCTGGTGCTTCGCTTCGTCCATGTCCATGATGGTGTCCACTATGGCGCAGGACTTGGTCTCCGGAAGAAAGAGCACCGTCAGGGCAGCGAGAACGCCGCCAACACTAACGGCACAAAGGGTCACCGTCCGGGCAACATCAAGGAGGACAGGTGCTGCCAAGCTGCCAAGCCTTCCGAAGAAGTACGCAGCGTATAAACCGGTGCTCCGAACCTCGGTCGGGAACAACTCTAGGTTGTACGTGAATAACAGGGTAATGATAACGTCTATGAGAACGTCGCACACCCGGTGCATCACCTCTACCAACACCGGAAAAAGCTCCAGCTCCACGAACAGGACGCCAAATCCGAAAATGACGGAGAACCCCACGAGCACAGCACACAAGGTTCGTCTACGACCCACCCTCGTAAAGGACCAGTACGCCAGAAGGAAGCTGGGAACCTTGAGGATTACGCTGGTCAAAAGCAGCCAGATGGAGTCCGCTTTGTATGTCTTGAAGCGCGCATAGTATGCGACGATGGCAACAAACCAGCAGAAGAACAGGATGACGCTGCGACGGAAGAGGATGGGCGAGCTCAGGATGCCGCTCAGGCCCGACTTGCCTCGGGCGGACACTGCAGCGTCGACCTGACGCAGGGCTTCCCAGATGGTGCGCCACTGCCTCTTAGTCTGCTTCACGCCTTTCCTGTTCATCTGGGCCGCCCAGAGTAGGGCCCGCTCCACGTCTTCGTACTTGGCCTTGCTGACGAGCCAGCGTGGCGACTCGGCTGTGACATAGAAGGCGCATGCGAGCAGCGATGTGGGAAGCATTAGCAGAGCCTGTGCGAGAATCCAATTGCTCCCGACGAGGCGTAGTGCGCCAAGAGAAGGCTGACCTGTTATGAGGCTGCCGCCGAGCGCTAACATGCAGTACCGTATCTGGTACTTCGGAGCGCACAGCTCGTACAGCAGCACGAAGCTGGTTATACGGACGGCATTCACTGAGGCGGCCACAGAGGCACGCAGCACCACGAAGGGTGCGAAGGTATTCACGATGCAGATGGCCGTTCCGGATACCAGCAGGACAGTTACAGAGATGCAGATGACCGGTCGACGGCCTACCTCGTCCGAAAAGTACCCCACGATTGGAGTGGCTGCCAAAGCGCTGCTGAAGTACGCTACTGAAGCAAATTTGAGCAGCCATCGCCGATCACAGACCAGGTTCCACTCTCTGATGATGGAGTTGCCGCTGCTTGGGTCAAAGTCCCATTCTTGGCAAGGTACCAGAGTTCGGTTTGATGATGCCACGGACAACGGGGGATTGTAGCGGAAGCAGTGATCCCAGACCCCATTGACATCAAGGGGGGCGCTAATGTTGCGCCACTCCTCGGCCGTTATGTTGAAGAACTCTTGAGGCTGTTTGCACCAGTGGTCAACGCTGGGCGCTATGATGTTCGGTAGCAAGTTGTGGGTGATGAGAGCAAACTGAGCCATCATGGCAATAAACAGTGCCCAGTACTGCAAGCAGCCGTTGCCGAAGGTCGCTGTCAAGTCAAAGCCCGGCTGTTCGTGCTCCTTGTGCGTTTGCCATGCAGCCTTCAGTTGAACACCGGTGGCCTTATTCACTTTGGGCATTTCAGGAGCACTTTTTTTCTCTACATTTTTCTGAGGCGGGACCATGGGGGACTTGTCATCAATAGACAAGCCTTTTTGAGGACTGGGCAGCGGTGCTGTCTCTGTGAGTTGAGGCTCGGTGGGTTTAGACGGGTCCTGGGGATTACCTGGAGGTTGCTTAACGCTCAGCGACACTTCGTCTGAAACAGTCTCTACGATGGACTTAGCATCTTCCACTGGCCTAGCCTCAGTGGCCGGCCCTTCGGCTAACGTATCTCTTTTGGTCAGCCTGCTATCTTCGACAGGCATGGGATTGGCCTCCCTAGCTGGCTTCTGATCGCCGGGCCTTGACTCGTTCACGGTGCCGATGGTGCGCGTTGAGTGCCGACTCTTCCTTTGTATTTCCTTCTCGTCCATGACTAGCGCTGATCGGTGTTCGGCGGATCTTTGCAAGCAATGTTCTGTCGCGTTCACAAGCTCGACGTGCTCGAGCTCAAGCGTGACATCGCATCCTCGTGAGTCTTGCTGGTGGCTGCTTGCGTCGTCGTTTTGTTGACATCACCACCTTTTGTTTTTCACTGGAACAAGCAAGTAGCATTTAATAATACTTTATATGCGTTGGCCTGTAGAAACGTTCTCAGCGTGGCACATATTCTTTCCGTCCCCGATGTTTTTCTTATGAATAAGGAGGTGTCCCACTATGTGCCCCTCTACCTCTCTGCATAGTGTCACTGAATATTGTGTTCACATTCAGTGACGCTGTGTTTCTATGTGTTCCTATTCAGTCAACTGTGTTCCTATTCAGTAAAAGTTATTGGTCGGTAGTTGGTTTTTACAGCAGGAGGCTAGCCTGCGACATTGTTACCCACATGTTTATACAGCCGTAATTTAGTCTAACTTGGTGGGCGTCTGGTGTCTCAGCTGCAGATAAGCAATTTAGCCAGTGCGGTACAACCGCTAACCTGGGGTCTTTAACGTGTACCACGCAGTAGTGATACACGACCGCACGCCGGTACGATGCTCATCCAGATTGAAACGGACAGGGGCGGGGATTGAACCCAGGATCTCTGGGTTCTGCAGCGCGAGCTTTCGCTCCACGTGCTCCAAGCTGGTGTGCGTTAGCCCGCTATTCAGTGACTCTACCTCGGGGTTGTGTGTATGTTAATACGGCACCATGACAGAACAGCATACGACAAAACAGAACTTGGTCTGCCTCAACGGGCGACGAGTCTCCCAGCTGTAGATGAGAAATTTAGCCTCTGTGCTCGTTGTCACATAAATATAAAACAAGACGTTTTGCATGTTATTCTTGCGCTACAGAAAAAAAGATCTTGCACAATATTCAGTTGTCGGGGGAAGGAACTGTTTTCGGCGTTCTAAACGTGTACGTTTTGATAAAATAACGGCGAGCTAAAACTTACTTCTGTAATATTCGTGGTTTATTGACGTTCCATAGTACATGCGATGTCGACGCCTACCCGGGCCACACCCGTGTCTCGTGATCGTTGTCGTCGTCTCTTTCCGACCTTCCCTGCTTGGTGGCGCCCCCTAAGGGTACTTACTATATTACATCTCCCCTTTTCTCTTCTTTCTTTTAAGTCGTGAAGTTTGGGTCTGTGTACCGCGCAGGCGGTTTTGCTCTTCTAGTACTCTGTCTCAGCACAACCCTATTCCTCTGATGTGACAGTCCCTCCTCGTCCTGCACAATGTACGAGCGAGGTTGTTTTCTTGCGAGGACGATGGCTGGTGCCCACTGGTGGCTTGCCTGATTTCTGACGTACACAGGCTCTCCTGACTTGAGATCAGGCAGTGGTACGGTTCCCCTGTTGTAGTACTTTGCTTGTTTCTTTTTGTGGTCGAGTAGTCTTTCTGTTACTGCTCCTTGATCCGGTGAGTTCTTCTGCAAGAAGCTTGGATGTGCGGGGACTTGTGCTCGCGTGTGGCGGTTCATGAGGCGCTGTACCGGAGATTTTAGAATTCCGTCCCTTGGCGTGTTGCGCCACTCCAGCAGTGCGTCATAGTACTCCTGAGTCGCAAAACAATGCTTGTTCATCAACTTCTTTGCTTCCTGCACACACCTCTCCGCCATCCCATTTGATCTTGGGTAGTAAGGGCTTGACGTCACATGAGAGATACTGTGCTGTTCACAATAGCTGGCGAAGACGTAACTGTTGAACGGAGGACCGTTGTCCGTGATGATTTGTAGTGGCAGTCCATGTAGGGAAAAGGTAGCTGCACAGCCGTTGAGTACACTTAGTGCATTCGTCTTGTTCATGAGGTGGACTTCGTAGAAAAAGGAATAATAGTCCACTATTATCAAGTAGTGCTTCCCTTGATGTTGAAATATATCCATAGCAATGCTCTGCCAGGGTCCCGTTGGGATTGGATGACTCCGTAGAGGCTCGCGAGGTTGTTGGTGCTGGTACTGCTTGCAAACTTTGCAATGTTGTACCGTTTCCTCAATGTCACGTTCCAGTCCTGGCCAATACAGCACCTCTCGGGCTCTGTGTTTGGTCTTCTCGATGCCCCCATGTGATGTGTGCAGAAGGCGGAGCATCTCTGGTCGAAGTTTTCTGGGGACTATTAGCCGGTTGGAACGAAGCAGAAGTCCTTTCTCGGCATGGACCTCGTCCCGATAGGGCCAGTAGGATCGCAAACTCTCACGAACCTGCATCTTGTCGTTTGGCCACTCAGTCTCTGCGTACTGTAGCAGTATCTTCATGTCTTCATCTTCCACGATTGCCCCACGGAACTCCTCCAGCTTCTTGTCTGTGACTGGGAGGACTTCCAGTGTGTTGACCTCATAGTCTTCGAGGTACATTCCACTTGATGGATATCGCGATAGGGTGTCAGCTACGTAGAGTTCCTTGCCAGGTTTGTACTTTACCTGGATGTCATACTTTTGCAAGGTTAGCCGCATCCTTTGCAGTCGAAGTAATCGTGGAAACGTGTGCATCCGTGAACGATGGCGAGGAGTTCCTTTTCAATTTGCGCATAACGTACTTGTGTCTCTGTTAGAGACCGCGACGAGTAGGCCACAGGTTGACCTCCTTGTAGTAGGACCGCTCCTAGTCCATGAGAGCTGGCATCAACTGAAAGGGTGAGAGGCTCCTGCTTGTCATAAAATCGCAACACTGGGGCCTTTATCAACGCTTCCCGCAGTGCCTGGAAACTGCTCTCGTGGTGCTCGTCCCAGCTCCACGACACGTCCTTCTTCAGGAGTTCTCGTAGTGGAGCACCGAGTTCCGCCATGTGCGGAATGAACCTGCTCACATAGGTGATGACTCCAAGAAAACTTTTTAAGTCTTTGGTGTTTTGTGGCCTTGTGATGCTGAGGATGTCATTCACACGCTCTGGGTCCACCTGTAGGCCCTTGTCTGAGAAGATGTGACCCAGGTATCTTATTTCGGTCTGCAGGAACTTGCATTTTGCCTTATTCAACGTCAGGTTGACGTCCCTGCAACGCTGTAGAACTGCCTGCAGTCTCTCATCATGCTGTTGTACAGTTTCTCCCCATACCAAAATGTCGTCTACCATTACCTCAACGCCCTCAAGTCCCTCGAGGACGTGAAGCATTGCCTTCTGGAAAACCTCAGGTGCAGCTGAGATGCCGAAGGGCATCTTGAGGAAACGGTAGCGTCCAAAAGGGGTTGCAAAGGTGCACAGGTAGGAGCTCTTCCTCTCCAGCTGAATTTGCCAAAACCCTGTAGAGGCATCCAGAGCTGAGAAATACCTCGCCTTATGCACGCGTGTTGCGATGTCTTCTAAGGTTGGCATGCAGAAATGCTCCCGTAGTAGGACCTTGTTGAGTGTTTGGGGATCCATGCAAACACGCACCTTGCCGTTGCTTTTTCTTACCACTACGATCGGATGAACCCATTCAGTAGGTTCCGACACTGGTGTGATGACTTTCTCTTCGAGCATTCGATCTAGCTCTTTTTTTAGATCATCCCTAATCGCTGCAGGCACATTTCTTGGCTGGTGAACTACACCTTCTGCGTCTGGCTTTAGCTTCATACTGTATTTCACACCTTTGATTGTTCCCAGTCCCTCAAAGACATCTTCATACTTCTTAGGAAGATCAGTTTTCTTTGGTTGGAGGGAAGCAACTCGTCGAAGGAGCTGTAGTTCTTCAGATACCACTCCACTCAGAGTCGTAGGCACGTCCTGTTTTACAACGTAGAAGTCGACGTCCGACACACACCCCTTGTGCTGCACCTGCAAAGTGCTCTTGCCATTTGCAGTCTGCACATGCCCGAAAAAAGAACTAAGGCGTACATTGCATTCTCGAGCTGGGCGTTTGGTTAGAGTATGAAGCAGTCTCTCAGAGATTACACAACAGTCTGCCCCTGTGTCAACTCGGCAGTTCACAGGCTGACCTTCAATGGACACTTCCGCTTCCCATGCTTTTGTTGAGTGTGCTACAGCACTAATCACGAAGGTGTCATCATCGTCACTTTCTTGTTCGTGCAGCTGCCTGACATTCTGGTGAGCAGTTTTCTGTTTAGACTCTCGGAAACCTTGTTTCTTTGTCGTACGGCACACCCGCGCGAAATGTCCCTTGCGTCCACATACCTTGCATTTGGCTGTTTTCGCTGGGCATGTTCCACTTGTGTGAGTGGTGTACCCGCACTGAGAACACTGCTTTTCTCCTGAAAGCGCGCACACTTCTGGCGTAGCTGTTGCAGCCTTGGCCGCTTGTATCTCTCGAAACTGTTCAGCTCCTTTTTCTGCCGTTCTGCATTGCTGGATCACCTTTTCCACCGTTTTATCTTCGTTGATGAGTTTTTGCTGCAATTTCTTGTTCAGTGTTCAGTGTGACGTTCCATAGTACATGCGATGTCGACGCCTACCCGGGCCACACCCGTGTCTCGTGATCGTTGTCGTCGTCTCTTTCCGACCTTCCCTGCTTGGTGGCGCCCCCTAAGGGTACTTACTATATTACAACTTCCACGTGTATATCTTAATTCACCACATAAAGGAGTCAATCAGCAATGCTCTGCGAGAAGCCGGACTTTATTCTTACCATGGATCTTGAGTTCCATACGAGTATAGCTTTCTTTTCGTTTCCACTGAAAGTTAGGTAACCCCGTGCACAAAGCCAGCAAAGAAGAGACGCCTAGAGTACCGGCAGTCCCCGATGTTATTGTAAACGCCGCCATCTTGGTGTTGAGTGCAACGAGGCCTAACTGACGATTGTCACGATTCGAAAATCCGTCTATCTTTTGAGCTTTAGAGACGGAGACAGGACGCTCAGGCCATTGCGTTATTCTGCTTCATTGCGGCCTGTTTGAGCATTTCCAGAGGACGCGAAGCTCCGTTTCTTGTGGTTTCAGATAAAGCTTCAGCTAGGTAGACGGCAACAAATATCTCAAGCTTCGGGGCATTGTTGTGGCTATTGTTGTTTACTTCTCCAAAGGAGATCCTGCAGTGATATCCCGTACTGCCGGGTGATCGATAGTTACAAAAATGCAAAAGGCAAGGAACTTGGCTTAAAATTTAAGGTGGGAAAGGAATCATGTAGAAGGAAAAAAAAAAGGATTTAAAGGGACACTGGCAGGGCACTTATGCTCGCCGAGGTTTTTATTTGAACAAGGCCCACAAGAGCCTCTGTATATTAAAGGGGCGGTGCAACGATATTTGTTTTGAGCGTTTTTCTTTTTGTATGAGCTTACTGGCACTAGTGGGACCCAAGTACACTCGCAGGCAACGCCACTGACCAAGAAACCTCTTTGTTGCGGTGTGAGTTCAAGGAGAAAAGCGAGCGTTTCCTTTCAATCTCTCCTTTGCAAATTTTGATGACGTACCCTGGTGGTAGCAGCATCCTCCTGGGACGATATTTGAATGCGGCTCATAGATTGGACCCGAGCATTGCGTGAGCACTCGATTCGGGTTCGTGATAATTGATAGCTCGAGAAGCATTCGGGTAGTGGCCCGTGTCCAATCGCTGCAACGATGACAATAGCCGAGCCATAACAATGTCTGGAACTCAGCGCGTGTCCTGTGCTTTGCCAACCCCAGCGCGTGGCTACGATCAACATTGGCGGCTCCAGATCACGTGGCCGCTTGTTCTGGCTGCGAGTTGAGGGGGTGAACGCTGCTCGTTTTTCTTTATTTTTTTCTGCGACTTCGATTGCGTGTGGTGAAAAACGAACGGGTATTTCACAGGTCATTAACGTCAGGGATCCGTTCTAAGCGGTATTTTCGCAAAGTACAAAAATCGTTGCATTTCCCCTTTAAAGGGGCGGTGCAACGATATTTCATTGGAATGTTTTTCCCTTTACACAAGCTTACTGGCCCTAGTGGGACTCAAGGATACTCGCATGCAACGCCACTGACCAAGAAACTCCTTTGTTGCGCTGTAATTTCGAGGACAAAACCGAGTGTTTTCGTTCCATCTCTCCTTCGCAAAACCTGATGACGTAGCTGGGCGGTAGCAGTACCGCCGAGTGACGATATTTGAATGCTGCTCATAGATTGGACCCGAGCATTGCGTGGGCACTCGATTTGGGCTCGTGATAATTACTAGCTCGAGAAGCATTGGAGTAGTGGCCCGTGTCCAATCGCTGCAACGACGACAATAGCCGAGCCATAACAATGTCTGGAACTCAGCGCGTGTCCTGTGCTTTGCCAACCCCAGCGCGTGGCTATGATCAACATTGGCGGCATACAATCGGCTCCAGATCACGTGGCCGCTTGTTCTGGTTGCGAGTTGAGGGGGTGAACGCTGCTCGCTTTTTTTTAATTTTTTACTGGGACTTCTATTGCGTGGGGTGAAAAACGAACGCGTGTTTCATAGGTCAATAACGTCAGGGATTTGTTCTAAATGGTATTTGTGCAAAGTACAAAAATTGTTGCATCGCCCCTTTAAGTACGAAACGGAGTACAAACTCCTTACCTGCTTAACATACAACGCCGTCAAAGCTACTGGCGCAATAGCGTGACTTCATCTATGGTTTCGTTTGCGCGAGAACACGTGCATTTCATTTCATAAATGAAATGAAATGAAATGAAATCGATCAACGAGATCAAGCCGCATGCTCGCGCCAGCAGCTATGACAACGTTGTATATTCAGTATGATACGAAGTATTGGGCAGGAGATTGAACTATAGGGGGTGCTTTATCGAGCTTGTTGTCCTCACTATGGTCCTCACAGCCCAGTGTTTATGAACACAGCATAATAATGTAAATTGAACTTCGCCTAGCACGGTCTGGGTACGAGCGCTTCGCTCTTACCAGTGCTTTAGTCGCACGAGGAACGGTCTTCGAATCGTCATCTTCGATTTCTCTGATCAAAAACAAAGAATAAAATATGGCTTGTTGTCCCCGCCGCTAAAGACATGACTGTTTATTCTTCTGCCCAATAGTCCTGTATGCTGTCCCATGTAGCGCAATGTAAAACGGTTCAGAAGGGACACCCAGAAAACAAGGTTTATACAAAACAGCAAAATTTGTTATTCGAGGTGAAATCAACACGTTGTGGAAATATCAGCGTAAACAGTGATATCATTGCATTTTCCTGCTCATTACCAAGGCAGGATTCATAACTTCATTAGAGTCGGCCACCTCAAACCTCTCTAAAAAGTGTAAAAAAAAGTTTACAGTTTCGCAAGCGTCATACAGATGTCCGATTGGAGAACCCGAATTCGCATTACGCACGAGTTTCCCTTCACGAATTTTATAAACCGCGTCGAGGGTAAACCTGGTTTAAGTAGTTCTTTAAGCGTCGCTCGCTGGTGTGTGCCTTGCCTTGAGTTTTTCTTTGGTTCTTGACCTGATTGACGTTGGCTTTAGCGGAGCTCTTCAAGAGCTCGTCTAGCCGATCTAACTTCTCTTGGAGCTTCGTTGCATCCATATCCTTGATGGTATCCATGATGACGCAGGACATGGTCTCGGGTAAGAAAGGTACAAGCAGGGCGGCGAACACGCCCAATACAGATATAGCCAGAAGGCTCTTGGTATGGCTGAGCTCAAACATCAGAGGCTCTAATATGCTACCGATCCTACCAAAAAAGTAGCCGGCGCATAGACCAATGCTTCGAACCTCGGTCGGAAACAGCTCAACAGTAAACGTGTATATCAAGGTGATGGTCATGTCCATAAAGACGTTACACACCCAGTGCATCATTTCCACCAACCACGGGAACAAATTGAACTCCGTGAGCAGGACGGCACACCCGAAATTGAGGGAGAACCCCGCAAATGCGCCGCACAGAGTAGATCTACGGCCCACCGTCGTCAAGAACCGGTACATGAGAAGGAAGCCAGGAATCTTTAGGGCTACGGTCATTACAAGCAGCCAGATGTATTCCGTTCTATGTTCCCGGAAGCGTGCGTAGTAGGCAAGCACGGTGACAAACCAGCAGTAACACAGAATGGCGCTACGACGGAGCATGATGGGCGAGCTCAGAATGGCACTCAGGCCCGACTTGACTTGGGCGGACACTTCAACGTTCACCTGACGCAAGGCCTCCCGCATGGGTCGCCACTGCATCATGGTCTGATGCACGCTCTTCCTGTTCATCTTAGCCGCCCAGAGAATGGACCGTTCCGCGTCCTCGTACCTTGCCTTGCTGATGAGCCAGCGTGGCGACTCGGCTGTGACGTAGAAAGCGGATGCGAGCAGCGACGTTGGAAGCATCATCACCGCCTGCGCAAGGATCCAGTTGGTCTCGAAGAGACCAACTAGCCCCAGATAAAGCGGTGCTGTGATGAGGCCACCTCCGATCGCCAACACGCAATAGAGACATCGGTACTTTGGAGTGGACAGCTCGTAGAGCAGCACGAAGCTGGTCAGTCGGACGGCTCCCACCGATGCGGCCACGATGACACGCAGCACCAGGAAGGTGTGGAAGGTGCGCGCGAAGCAAACGGCCATTCCGCAGACTACCAGGGGTATGACGGAGACGCAGATGATCGGTCGGCGGCCGACGGCATCCGACAACTTGCCCACGATAGGTACCGATGCCATGGCGCTGCTCATGTACACTACTGATGCAAGCGTGAGCAGCCAGCGCTGCTCACAGACCAAGTTCCACTCGCTGGTGATGGAGCGGCCGCTATCAGGCTCGTAGTCCCAGTCTCGGCAAGGTACCTGCGTTCTGTTCGATGAGGCCACGGACAGCGGTGGCTCGTAGCGAAAGCACTGATCCCAGGCACCGTTGACGCCCTGTGGCGCGCTGATGTTGCGCCACTCCTCGGCCGTCATGTTGAAGTACTCTGGAGGCTGCTTGCACCAGTGGACCACGCTGGGGGCAACGACGTTCAGCAGCAAGTTGTGGCAAAGGAGGGCGAACGTGCCGATCATGGCGATCAGCAGTGCCGTGTACTGCAAGAAGCCATTGCCGTAGATTGTCGCCAAGTCTATGCCCGTCATAGGGCGGCCCCCTGGATGCCACGAAGCTTCGAGTTGGACGCCGGTGACCTCATCCACCCCGGGCCTCGCGGAGTCTTTTTTCTCGGAAGTTTTCGTTTGCGAGACCGGACACTTGTAATTGGTAGGCAAGCGCTCTTGGAGAATGGCCGGCGAAGCAGCATTCGAGACAGCAGCTGAGACTTGCCGAATTGCGGATTTTGATGGGCCGGATTGAGCTTGGTGTTTGTCAACGTGTGGGGATGCTTCCTTTGAGACAGCGCCAGCGACACGTTGGTCCTCTTTGATGGACCTCGGCTTGATGGCTAGTTTAGGTTCGTTGACTGACGCCATCCCCTTGTGTAGCTTGCTATCTTCGACGGGATTTACCTTCTTGCCTGGCCTCCGATTGAGGGAATTCGGATCGTCCACGGTGTCGACGGTGGGTGAAAAAGAGAGGCTAATCTTTCGTTTTTGCTGCTCGTCTGTGCCTGAGCTTTAGTCAGCGTTCGCCGGGTCGTTGCGAGCTGTGTTCTATCGCGTACAATAGCTCGATTGGCTCGATGTCCTTGAGCTCGAGCAGGTAGTGTCCTCGTGAATCACGTTGGTTGACGTGTGCGTCGTCGTGCGTCGTCGTCGTTGCTACGTTTTTTCTTGTCAATTTAAGAAGATTTTTTTTAATTGTAATCGTGTTTATTTCTTTCTTATGCCCGTGTCCCACTAGAGCGACATACAGAAACAAAAGACAACGACAAGCCTCAAACCAGGGTCTTTCGCGATTTGAGAGGCTTTGTAAAATAAGGAAGGCTATGCTCAAACACGAGCATCATGCACGCGAGGGTATCTTTGGCAGGCTTGCAATCGCTCGTGCTTACTTCACGAGCACCGAACGACTAAACGCCTGCCAAAGGTACCATCGCGAGCACGCTGCATGAGTTTGAGGCTTGTCGCTGTCTTTTGTCTCTGTCTGTCGCTCTAGTGGGACGCGGGCATTAGAAGGTGTGTGTGTGTGTGTGTGTGTGTGGGGGGGGGGGGGGGGGAGGGGGGCTGCAAGAGGGAAGTGGAGTTCCTCGTGGAAAATCTTGAAGGCAGGTTGTTCATCTACGTACAGTATGCGTTCCCTGCACAGTGTTCAGGATAAATGTTTATTCAATATAATGAATAAGTTAAAATGTAGATTACGTGCGACGTCATGTGCATTATTTCTGATACCACGGCCGGACTACAGCCGGACGTACGCTCTCCCTTCTTAGCTCAGAAATACGCTCGGGCATCAGGCTGTAAGTTCACAAAAAAGCGGAGACTTTGTTCTTTGTTTCTAACAAGAAAGAAACTAAAAGCGCCCACACGGGCCCGCGCGGACCAGCGAATGCCACGCGATTTCGAGTGACGTCGGAAGCATGACGTCATGCTTTAAGGGGGATTCAACCGCTCGTCACTCAATGGGCACCCGTGCCCGTTTCGATCTGGATGAGCATCGTACCGGCGTGCGGTCGTGTATCACTACTGCGTGAGCACGTTAAAGACCCCAGGTTAGCAGTCGTACTGCACTGGCAAAATTGCTCATCTACAGCGTAAACCAGTGTCGCCCCTACTGGCAGACCAACCTTACGCTGTATAAATCACTAAAACGTCCAATTTGACTTTGACTTTTGTCACTCAATGGGCAAATTTCGTTACACAAACCTGAGTTTCAGGAATGCACGAATGCTGTTCATCATGTATTCATTCTTTTGGAGGTTAATTATGAAGACGTAATGCAGGTTGTACGGCCCTTGCTTTTTTTTTTCTTTAGAGCGCTGGAGATTTTTAATAAAATCCAGAAATATCACCGTTTTGACTGTTTTTAGCGCGTTTAAGGCATTTAGAAGACAAACGTGACAAAACGCTTGGCCGTACTACTAGGGGTGCCTCTAATCTCAATTTTAAGACCACGACGAGAAAACAAAATAGTGTTGTATTTGCGTACTTGTGTAAATAAAATCGCCCTGTTAATTTGATTTCCAACTTGTTAAACGAGATGGCGACACTAGTACTAAATGCCTCGAACCGGAGATTTTCTTGCTGTTGCTGTTGTTGTTTTTCTCTCGAGCTCGAATTTGACCGCGATGTCTCGTTGCTCGTGGATTGGTAGCGCGTGTAGCGAAAGCTCGCGCTGTAAAGCTCACTGATCGTGGATTAAATCCACCTCCTCTGTCGGTTTCAATCTGGATGAGAATCGTACCGGCGTGCTGTCATGTATCACTATTGCGTGATGCACGTTAAAGACGTCAGACAAGCAGCGGTATACTGCACTCTTTTATCTCCAACGAAGACACCAGACGCCATCGGGGCTGACTGGCTTCACGCTGTCTAAACATACACACAACAGAATTACAATTGATGGCTCCGCTGGTCGGCACTTTTTGAACGTTGCAAAAAAGAATAACAAACGTGCCCATTAGTGACCGACCCGAGGTTCCGCAACGTTTTCGCGAAGCTGCCACACACCTGCGATCAACTTAGACCGCTCCTTCGTGATGTCTCATCGTACATTATCAGTGCCTCACATTATATCGCACTGTATTATCATTAACCCCTTATACGGGCCTCTCCGGCAATCATTGTACGGGCTACGTGCCTCTCTGTGCGCCTGCGCTTACGAGCACAAATAAATACCTACCCCCCTACAAACGAATGTTTTGGTTTTATGTGTTACAAGTGAGAGCGGTCGTGTTCCTTGATGACACGGGGAAAATATTGATGCTTGCAAGTGCTGCCGAAACCAGATTCTGAAGAACAGTAAGAATGGACCTTTTGTAGGAATACGCGGTGCGCATGCGCGGAGTATTTCATGCGCCTGGGTTCGAGAGTATCTAGTTCCAAACAATCCGCCATCTTGCATTTCTCGCCTTTGAGCGGTTTCGTTGTGTCGACCTCGGGGCGGAAGATTACGCACGATGGGGACAAAGGTGAGCTTGGGGGAGCCGTATCTAGGTCACATCGCCTCAATGGGTGAACAGGATGTAGCTGACGTTTTGGGTGTGGAACGGGTGGGAGAGGCCTTGAGCGCGCGTTGTTTTCCAGTCACCTAGTCTCGAACCGATTCGCGTGACTAGGTGGCAGCACATATTCGCCAAGAGGTCCATTGATGCCATGCATAATAGGTTGTTTAAATTCCCCTACACACAGTTGCGTTTTAGTGCGTTTGACTGCGCTGCGTCAAGAAACAGAAGCGAGTCACCTGCACATCTATGCTTCGTATGAAGCGTGGAATTCAATTCAAAGAGCATCTTGACACGTGACATACGAAGCAGGGATGTCCTGGTTTTTCGCAGCCGCAACGCAGTCAAACACACCCAAACGCTCTCAAACTCAACTCTTTCTGGGCCTTTAGAAGAGCGTTACCGCTGCCTACCGCGGCCACGGTGTACTGCTCCTGGTACAGGTTGTACCAGCGTGTACCCCTCCATCTGGGAATTCCACCCCCCCCCACCCCCCCCCCCCCCTGGTGAGGGTATTACCGCCATTCCTCCAACCCCCCCCCCCCCTTTTTTTTTCCTCCAGGGAGTCGGCCCTATCCGACACAGAACTCGGTGACCAGCAGCGACTGGTTGAGGGAGCCCGTCGAATCTGGGTGGCCAACGGAGCCCTGGACTAAGGGCACCGACGAGGGACCGCAAGGTCCTTTCACTTTTTGAATATTAAAGGGCAACTCCGGCCAACACTCAAAATGAAATAAATTACTGGTATCGCTGCAGTGACACAGAATACACCCCAGCCAAAATATTACGTCCGTGGGACGCTGCATTCTCAACTAATGCCGATAATAAAAATGCGACCCGTCGCGAGCCTCTGCTCCTTAGCGGGCGGCCAGCGGGTTGCCAATCGCTAAAGCAACATTGGGCCGTGACGTCAGTCTCGTCCTTTTTTTTTCCTCCGGTCCGGCCGTTGCGCGGAGTGCGCTTCTTGAGCCGCTACCACCGCTACTTCGGCTTGTGATTGGCGTGTTTAGCCGTTGCTTTATCTGTAGCCCGAGTAGCTTCGGTATAGCCTTTTGTTTATTTGCTTGTGAGGACTCCAAGACTCGTTTTAGCGAGCAACTCGGTGCGCCCAAGACTTCCCAGGTGTTCCTCGTAAGATTCCGAGTACAGCTTGTAGCGCTGTGGGCTGCTCAAACAACCCGCTGCGCAACCCGGAGGTGCTTTTTCACAAGTTTCCAACGGACCGGAAATTGGAGAAGGTGTGGGTGAACGCTGTTCGACGAGTGGACTTTGGAATTCGGCTTTTACGAGGAAAAAAGAACGAAAAAAACAGACGTGTACAGCCCAGCACACGTGTGTTCGGGCGCCGCGGCCCGCGCCGGAGAGCCTCAAAGCTTCGTGTCTGGGACTGACCCACAGCGTGAAAGCGAGAGGGCCCCCAGTACTGTACGTCACTGGCAGCGCGGCGTAGAGCAACGCCACTCCATCCACGGAGCCCCGATGACAATTTAGGCCTAGCGACGAGTACGGAAGACCGCACACACGGCGACAGCCCTCGATCGAGTACGGCACCGAACGAGTTCACTCGTTTTCCAGTCGCTAGCTTTGGGTATACAAGCGACAAGTACGGCATGGCGCACGTACGGCGGTGGCCGCCGAGTACGGCACCGAATGAGTTCACGGGTTTTCCAATCGTTAGCTTTTGGGTATACGCACTACCTCTTGCTACATATGCTGGATAACTACCACATATACAGAATTAAAACAAAATTAGCTTACATCCTATCTTTAGACGGCTAGCGCAACAGAGGTAGGTGCCGCTCGGCCTGCGTACTCGTTGAACGAGAACGATTCTGACGTCACGTTCACATAGCGGCTGATTTCCAGTGTTGCCGGGGCCTCGAGTGGCTAGTTTCGGTTTTGTTGGCCGCGCCCCAAACAAAACTTTGAGGCGTCAATATCTTTAAAACTACGCACAATAACGAGAAAAAAATTACACCTTGCAATTCAGGGACGCTGACTGCACTAAAAACAGTCATAATCCCAATATCGAAAGTATGGACCGGAGTTGCCCTTTAAAGTTTAGGACGATGATGATGATAGAGCATGCTT
>JABSTQ010007934.1:0-48003 GCA_013358835.2 Ixodes persulcatus | reverse complement strand
AAACTACAGACCAATAGCTCTCACCAGATGCCTCTGCAAGGTGCTAAAACGCATAATAAAATCAAGGCTTGTTTTTTGTCTAGAGGCAAAAAACTTACTATCGCGAGCTCAGTGTGGTTTCCTCAAAAACCGCTCCACCCTTGATCATCTTGTGTCTCTGGAAATGGAGGTTCGCTCGGCCTTCGTGAGGCGTGAACATCTGGTGGCAGTTTTCTTTGATCTTGCTAAGGAATATGATACAACATAGAGGTACGGTATTCTTAGTAACCTGGTGTCAATGGGTTTTAATGGTAACATGATGATGTTCATTAAGAACTTCTTAGCAGATCGAACTTTTTAGGTACGCCGGGGAGCTGTTTTTTCTGACGAGTTTATGCAGGAGACGGGCGTTCCCCAGGGGTGCATTTTAAGTGTTACATTATTTTTGGTTAAGATAAATTCACTCTCCCGTGAAATTTCCCGCCCCATCGAGAACTCTTTATATGCCGATGAGCTTAGAATTTCTATCAGGACTTCATCTCTGCGAGTTGCCGAGCGACAACTCCAGCTTTGCATAAACAAACTGGGCAAGTGGTGTTTTGTATGGATTTCAGTTCTCGGCAGAAAAAAGTGCCACTGTACATTTTACACGGAAACGCGGACTCTACCCCAATCCTGAACTGTCGCTAAATGGTACACAACTCACTTGTAAGAACTGTCGAAAATTTCTGGGAGTCATTTTTGACTGGAAACTAACAATTGGAGAGCATACTGCCTGTCTTCGCAAAAACTGCTTAAAAAAACTAAACATTCTTAAGGTGCTTGCACACACATCTTGGGGAGGACACGTGGAGTCTTTTTTGCATATTTACGGGGCTACAGTGCGCTCGAAACTGGATTATGGTAGCTTTGTTTACAGATCGGCTAGACAAAGCACAATTCGACAGCTTGATCCTGTTCATCACCAGGCAATTCATTTGTGCACGGGAGCTTTTCGGACATCACCAGTGGATAGCTTAAACATAACAGCCCATGAACAGCCCCTATGTCTTATAAGAGAATTTCTAGGTCTATTTTATGCAGGTGGAATTTCAACGTACAAAGTTGGTGAGGCAGCTTTTCAACCATGCGGACGTCGCCTAATTCTGCCGTTTTCATACTGCAGATCTTCGCCTTGTTCACGCTATCAGTGAACTACACCGGCCCGCCTGGATTACAGGGATGCAAGCAACACCAGCAAACGCAGATTGTGTCCGCCAGTGAAGTCGGTGGAAATTCCGTGCCTCACCAAGAATTTCTTCTGATTTCGCCTACGTTTCATCGCGCCATCGGATCGACATCGTCATCATCGGGATCTTCACGAACCGCCCCCCTGCTTGGCGCGGAATTCGTCAGTGGGCGAGGCAGCTTTCCAACCATGCGGACGTCGTCTAATCCTGTCGCTTTTATACTGCAGGTGGGTAGTCGTCATTACGATTCGAAAGTAAAAACCGACTATTTGTGTCTCGTAGTGTTGCCTCGCCCGGAAGCATTTTGTCTTTGTTTTTCCGACTGTGTTGAAGCATTGTGTTCTTTGATTCTGCTTTTGAGCGGGGATACTGAGTCTAACCCGGGACCTAAGACTGAGAGCCAAGGCAAGCAGCTTGACGGGATGCTGAACCCTATCGAAACAAACAGTATGATTCTGAACCCGGCATACCCGAATTTGAACTGGGCAAATGAAAGTAGAACTGATTAAACTGGCGATATAGGAAAACAAACTAGCCAAATCGGAACATTAACCTGCCAAACAGGCAGCCGAACTTGCCAAACAGGGAGACAAACTTGCCAAGCATGCAGGTAAACTTGCCAAACTGACAACCGAACTTGCTAAACAGGCAACGAAACTTGCCAAACAGGAAGCAGAACTCGACAAACAGTAGCCGAACTTGCCAAACAGGAAGCAAAACCTGCAAAGCAGGAAGTCTAACTTGCCAAATAGTGCCGCGCGCGCAGCCGGCCAAGGAGGCAGCGCACGCGTGGCCTAACGGTTATCGTGCCTGCCTCCCACGCGAAAAGCCAGGGTTCGATCCCTGGGAGTGACGCATCTTTTGTCATTCCTGCAATCTAGTTTTCTGGTAAATTCGAGAATCCTGTTGCGTGTTCAAGGTCCGAATGCTCTACACGTCAAACATTCTACGCTAATTATTCCAGAAGCTTACGCATGTACATAAGGGGCTCCGCGTGGCGAACCGGAATCAGTCTCGCCCCAGCGTTCGACTCTTATGTTACGCCGACGTCGACGCCCGCGACGCTCTGTTATGATCTTTTGTACCCTTTCATTTTTTGGCACAAGTTCGCCACATTAAACGTTTATTTCTTCCTGTTTATTTATTGTTCTTTTTGGTCACCACCCGTGACATTTTGGTGGAGGTGCGGGGTACTCCATTCTATGCCCGTTAATCGTACCCCTCCAAGGACATCCCGGCCAAGCGACGTGCTCAGCCCCGGAAGACTACCCTTCGCCGAAGACGCAGGAGTCCGAAGAAGCCGTCGTACCAGAGGCCAGTCCCCTGAATTGGGTCTGCTGCCGGACAAGCCGAGGCCGAAGACGACGATGGCCAACCAGTCGCAAGCCCCCGCCGCTGCTGTCATGTACATGCCCGTCGCACCGCGGACGGCTGCCCCCTTCCACGGTGAACTCTACGAAGACGTTGAAGACTGGATTGACCAGTATGATCGCGTTGTTCGCCCCAATGGCTGGACCGACGAGCAGCGCCTGCACAACGTCTATTTTTCCCTTGAGAGGACCGCCAAGCACTGGTGCGAGAACCATGAGTCCTCTTTGACGTCGTGGGACATTTTCAAGACCGATCTGAAGGCTACATTCGTCAACCACCACCGCCGAGAGAGAGCCGAGGACCTACTGCGAACCAGGACCCAGGGCCCCTACGAGAGCGTCACCGGCTTCGTAGAGGATGTTCTGCGCCTGAGCGCCCATGCCGACCCTCGGGCTACAGAAGAGAAGAAGCTGCGAATCCTCATGCGCGGGGTGAGAGACGACATCTTCGGAGGCCTCGTCCGCAACCCGCCGGCAACCGTCGACGCCTTCGTCACCGAGGCGACAAGCATCGAGCACGCCCTCCAAGCGCGCGCTTCCCACTACCAGCGGCATCCAAGCGTCACTGCAACCGCGTTGCTTAGGGGCGAAAACGCTCCTGGTACGGACATCCGCGAAATTATCCGGGAGGTCGTCCGGGAGGAACTGCGAAAGTTGCTGTCAGCCACCAGCCGTCCGACAACCCTTTCCATCACCGAGGCTGTTCGAGACGAAGTGCATCGGGCGCTCCAACCAGAGGTTCCCGTCACCATGGTGGCACCGGAGGAACCGACGTTGAGCTACGCTGCCATGGCCCGACGACCGCCGCAAGCTCCCTGCCAAGCCACGGCGCCACCCCGAAGAGACGCCCCAACGCCGCAGTACCCCCGACGACAGGAAGATCAGGCGCACGTTCACCCAGACCGACCTGCACCCAGAAAGACCGAGGTCTGGAGGACGGCCGACCGACGCCCGCTGTGTTACCACTGCGGGGAAGCTGACCATGTGTACCGCCGATGCCCATACCGACGACTCGGGCTGCGCGGATTCCACCCATACGACCCGCGGCCCCGGCATGGTGAACGCCCTCGGGGGATCGACCATTACCTGCGACGACCTCAGTCCCCCGAACCTGCGTCCCGCCGAGAGTTCCGGTCGCCTTCGCCACGACGTCCAGCATGGCCGATGCACCCACCCCGACGTGAAAGCCTGTCGCCCCTCGCTACACGCCGGAGAAACTAGGCGCGGGAACCCATGGAGGCGGAGTTGCCGAAGACGACAGACGCCAAGATCCTGCACGAACATCAGAGGGCCCCCACTCAAACGCTACCAGAGACCAAAACGACGCTCCCGCAACGGTGTCCAACAACTTAAACGTCGTCATCGACGGCCACGACGCATCAGCACTCGTAGACGCTGGAGCAGACTACTCAGTCTTCAGTGGGAGGCTCTCCCGCCGCCTTCGAAATGTCACGACGCCGTAGGATGGACCTCAAATACGAACCGCCGGAGGGCATCTCATCACACCAGTCGGGAGATGCACTGCTCGCGTTGAGATCCACGGTGAGACGTGCCCTGTGAAGTTCGTCGTTCTGCAAGACTGCTCGAGGGACGTTATCCTCGGAATGGACTTTCTCTGCGAGTATGGCGCCGTCATCGACCTCGCGGCAAATCAGTTGACGCTGCGAAAGCCTGTCCTGCCGCCGGTGGAGACCAACACGAAGTCAACCGCTATACGAGTTATCGCCGACCATGTGAACCTACCGCCACGGTCGAGTGTTTTCGTCACCGTCATAACCGACGTAGCCATGCACGGTGACGCTATTCTGGAAGGCAGCGTCCAACTGCTCCTCGAAAAAGGAATTGGTGTCGCACGAGGCGTAACGGATATCCAAGAAGGACGTACAACTGTTCTTGTGACCAACTTTCGAGAGGAGCCGCTGCACCTAACAAAGGGTACCACCGTGGGCCACGTCGAGGAGCTTCAGGCGCCAGCCGTTGTCGCCGCAATCTCCGAGGTAACCTCGTCGCCACAGCAGAAGAGCACGACACCGCCGCCGCTCGACATCAACCCCGAGCTCCCAGCTCCGAAGCGCTGGCAACTGGTTGATCTCCTCGCCGAATAGAGTGACTGTTTTGCCACGACATCGAAAGTTCGCCAAACACCAATGGCGAAACATCGCATTATTACCGATGACGACGCACTCCCTTTCCACCAGTCGCCGTATCGAGTCTCCTTAAAGGAAAGGAAAGTGATTCAAGATCAAGTCCAGGAGATGCTCGACGACGACATCATTCATCCCTCAAGAAGTCCATTGGCGTCCCCGGTCGTACTTGTACAGAAGAAGGACGGAACACTGCGGTTCTGCGTGGACTATCGTCGACTGAACGCTGTGACGAAGAAGGACGTCTATTCGCTCCCCCGCATCGACGATACGTTAGACCGATTGCGCCACTCCCGATATTTTTCGTCGATGGACTTGAAGAGTGGTTACTGGCAGATTGAAGTCGACGAACGTGACCGGGAGAAAACTGCCTTCGTCGCTCCCGACGAACTGTACGAATTCAAAGTGATGCCGTTCGGACTTTGTACAGCAACAGCCACCTTCCAGCGCGTCATGGACACCGTGCTGGCAGGTCTGAAATGGCTGAGCTGCCTCGTCTACCTGGACGATGTCGTGGTATTCTCACGAGATTTCGACGAACACCTCAGACGACTTCGAGTCGTGCTTCAAGCCATCAAGACCGCCGGCCTGTCACTCAAGCCAACAAAGTGTCGGTTCGCCTATGGGGAACTAAAGTTCTTTGGCCACGTCGTGAACAACAAAGGCGTTCTACCTGACCCCAAGAAGACCCGCGCCGTAGCTGCATTTACGCCGCCAGCTGACAAGAAGGCCGTGAGAAGATTTCTCGGACTCTGTGCCTACTACAGGCGCTTTGTTGGAGACTTCGCCAAGCTGTCCGCACCGCTGACACACCTCACGAAGGACGCCGTAAAGTTCGAGTGGACAGAAGAACACCAGAGTTCATTCGACGAGCTCAAACAAAGACTCCAGACGCCCCCGATTCTTGGCCATTTCGACCAGTTTGCTGAAACCGAGATCCACACCGACGCCAGTAACACCAGACTGGGTGCGGTGCTAGTCCAAATGCAGGACAGCGCAGAGCGAGTCATCGCATACGCAAGTCCGACGCTGTCTAACGCGGAAAGGAACTATTCAACTACTCAAAAGGATTGCCTCGCTGTCGTCTGGGCAATAACAGAGTTTCGCCCATATTTGTATGGAAGTTCTTTTCGCGTGGTCACAGACCACCACTCGCTCTGCTGGCTGGCTAATCTGAAGGACCCCTCCGGACGCCTCGCCCGGTGGAGCCTACGACTGCAGGAGTTCGACATGACCGCGGTGTACAAGTCCGGCCGGAAGCACAATGACGCCGACTGCCTGTCAAGGGCCCCAGTCGAGGCCGCTCCTGCCCGCACCAAAGAGGACGACGATGATTGTTTCCTCGGCGCTCTGGATGTCAGCGACATGGCAGCACTCCAACGAGATGACCCTGAGCTGCGAGCGCTCATCCAGCACCTAGACGGACAAGGAAGTGCCGTTCCCCGCAGTTTTGTACGAACACTCCCAACCTTCTCCCTCCGACGAGGTGTGCTCTACAAGGAGAACGTCAGCGACAACAACACGGCGTGGCTGTTGGTGGTCCCTTCCAGTCTTCGAGATGAAATTTTTGAAGCCTGCCAGGATGACCCGACGGCGGGACACCTTGGCTACAGCAGAACTCTCGCCAGGATACGCGAAAAATACTACTGGCCCAAGCTCGTGAAGACAGTGCACCACTACACCCGATCTTGCCAAGAGTGTCAACGACGGAAAAAACCACCGACGAGACCGGCAGGACTTCTTCAGCCTATTGCGCCGCCATCTGCCCCGTTCTAGCAAATTGGAATGGACTTACTCTGGCTATTCCCACCATGGACGCAAGGGAACCGATGGATAATCGTCGCAACCGATTATCTCACACGGTACGCCGAGACAAAAGCCCTTCCATCAGGAACGGCTGTTGAAGTCGCCAAGTGTTTCATCGAGTCCATTGTCCTCCGGCACGGCGCCCCCGAAGTCTTGATCTCAGACCGTGGATCCTCGTTCATGGCCCAGCTGACGCAGGAAGTCCTTCGTCTCAGCCACACCAGCCATCGTCGCACCGAGGCGTACCACCCGCAGACCAACGGGCTGACGGAAAGACTCAACAAGACCATCGCCGACATGATCTCCATGTACGTCGACGAGGAGCACAATACATGGGACGAGGTGTTGCCGTACGTCACATTTGCTTACAACACGGCCGTGCAAGAGACCACCGGGGTGACACCCTTTCAGCTGGTGCACGGCAGGAAAGTGACGACCATGCTCGACGCGATATGCTACCCCACGAACCAGCTGACGATGGAAGCCCCGACGCCCATGTGGTTGCTCAATGAGCCGAAGAAGTTCGCCAGCTCGCCCGACTCTGAATTGAAGATCAACAACGTATCGACGCTACCCGGTACAACCTTCGTCGTCGGAACGTCCACTTCCAGCCCGGAGACCGGGTATGGGTCTGGACACCGATTCGCCGCCGTGGTCTCAGCGAGAAACTCCTGAAACTGTATTTCGGACCCTGCAAGGTACTTCGTCGACTTGGACATCTGAACTACGAGGTCATGCCCGACGGAACAAGAACATCATCACGCCGCCCACCACGACCTGCAGTCGTCCACGTCGTGCGCCTGAAACCGTACTACGCTCGATAGGACTGTGGACCTTATGTGTTCCAAATGACTCTTTAGTTTACCGTTGTTTTTATTTGCTTTGTTTTGTTCTCTTTTGCATCGGGGCGATGCACTTTTTAAAAGGGGGGAGTAATGCCGCGCGCGCAGCTGGCCAAGGAGGCAGCGCGCGCGTGGCCTAACGGTTATCGTGCCTGCCTCCCACGCGAAAAGCCAGGGTTCGATCCCTGGAAGCGACGCATCTTTTGTTATTCCTGCAATCTAGTTTTCTGGTAAATTCGAGAATCCTGTTGCGGTGATCGAGGTCCGAATGCTCTACGCGTCAAACATTCTACGCTAATTATTCCAGAAGCTTACGCATGAATATAAGGGGCTCCGCGTGGCGAACCGGAGTCAGTCTCGCCCCAGCGTTCGACTCTGCTATTACGCCGACTTCAACGCCCGCGACGCTCTGTTATTATCTTTTGTACCCTTTCATTTTTTGGCACAAGTTCGCCACATTAAACGTTTACTTCTTCCTGTTTATTTATTGTTCTTTTGGTCACCACCCGTTACAGTAGGAAGCAAAGCTTGCCAAACAGGCAGCCGAACTTGAGAAACAAAGAGCTGAACTTGCCAAACAGGCTAAACTGAGTGCTAGACAGGTAAAAGTGGTAGCAGAAGTGGTCCTACCGGTATTTGAACTGCTCGAAATGGGGACTGAACAGGTTACAATGATAATCAAACTGTTTCATCAAACTTGTAGCAGAGCTTCGAATTGTGGTGAAACTGTTTAAACTTCTAGCTAACTGCTCAAACTGTTGGTCGAACGCATTACATGATTATGTACGCAACTTCTGTAATTAATTTTGTGACACGTTTTGACTATGTTTTACCGTCGGCGTGTGAGATAGGTGTGAAAAGGCTATATGGGAACAGAAATCAGCGTTAGCACGCGCGCCCATTTAGTACATATATGATGTTCGAATTGGTAATTGAGCTCCTCTAACAGGCAGTTGAACTGTTTAAAATCGTGTATATATACCGAGGAAAGGTTGTTGTATAATCTGCCTAGCAGCACACCTTGGTCAATTACTTCGTAAATGGAATTTAATTATAGTTACGTTTGCCGCCTTTTGCTCGAGCTTCCCAGTCCTGTGGTCTAAACCAGTGGTTCTCAAATGGGGGTCCCCTGACCCTTTGGGGTCTGCGAAGGCATCCTAGGGGTCCGCGAAGCCCAGCCTCATCAGTCAGTTCCTGCAATAAAGTTGTCTTTTTTTCAGATTGAGAAGAAACATTCAAATTTTCAGATGAGTTTTCTCGTGTATTTGTCAATAAGAGAAGTCGACTTCACACTCGCTTTTAGTTATATCCATTTATTATATCACTATCATAATTAACCTCTACTTTCCCTTTCCCGTGCCACAAACGGGGTCCTCCATCATCTCCGCGTATCAACAAGGGTCCGCGAAACATCAGTGGCTGAGAACCACTGGTCTAAACAAACAAACAAACAAGCTATCCCTATTGAAAAAAAAACGATTTGAAAACAGTTTGGATAAGAACTGGCCAAACCTGAAATGAACTGGTTGTAGTGGAATTGTACCGTGCAAATTGGAAATCAAACTGTCAAAACTGGCCGAACTTTGAAGGTGAACTGGCCAAGCTGGCAGCCGAATTGGCTGTACTGTTAATTGTACAGTTCAAACTGGTAGTTAACCAGGCAAAACTGGTAGCTTAAACTGGCAACTTTCGTGTCTTAATGTTTTAGCTGCCTGCCAAACAGTTTGAACTGGCAGCCGAACTGTTGTAACTGGCAGTCAAACAGTTACAAGTGGCTATGAAACTGGTCTCACTGTATCGAAACAAGTCATACCCGCGTAACTAAACAAACTGCTCGTTGAACTGGTCAAGTCCAGTTTAAAATAATGAACCATTGGAATCGATCCAATTGGCCATTTTCTTTTGGATCAAGTTGGTTTCAATGTTTCTAATTTTAACTCCCAAGCGGTTGAACCGGATTAATGACTTTTTTTTCTACATGATAGAATTGGGCTTTTACACTCCACAGAACTCATAATAAAAACAAATTTCGCAAAACAAGTTTTTATTAATTCTAAAGACAAATATATGTTTGGAGAATGAACCTTGCCACAGCTGAGAAAATGTCTGGCCTTTACAGAACAATTTCTCTATGCAGATGTCGCATAACAGACAAGTAGACCAAATAAAAGCTTTATTTTGACGCATGTTCAGTTGCACCTAGCTTGCACCAATGGTTCGTGACAGGTCAAAAATTCAGTGATGCAATCGCCTCATAGAAATTCATTTCCCTCTGCCGGCCAATCGTTCCCCTTTGGACTTTATAACTTTCCCGCTTTTTACAGCGGCCTTTATCCACCCTGGCTTGCACCGAGAAGCCGCTTCCTGCGCAAGTGGCCGAGGCAGGGAGCCTCCCCCGTGATGTTGGAAAAGCGCGGGAAAATGTAGCAGTGAGCCTTTGAGTCATGCGCCTGGAATGCGCCGGTGTCCTGGGACCGGAGATCATGCAGTGTCCCCCCGCGTAGCGCGGATGCCTTGAAAGGGGAGAGATGCTCACGTGCCAGGACAGGGAGCGCGCGGGCCAATCAGCGCGGCCCTCGCGGCCGCTCGAAGCGCCAGTTCGTTGGCGGAAGCTCAGGGAACAAAAACAAAAAAAAAAATCTGGCGCGCGCGACCGTTGAGCCAGTTGGGCGGTTGGGCTTTGTTCGCGCGCGCTGCTGTTCTGCTTGGGGAGTTTACAAGTTGTCTTCAAGCTGTGTTTGTATTCGCAACTTTCACGACCTATAGGGGGCGCACAGGGGGCTATGTTGCACGTTTTGGACTCCCAGGAGACTAGGGAGAAGTAAGTGACGTCAACAACGCTCTTTGGATGTTGATTGGTGGAGTCGCTGATGACGGTATCTGCTAAGATACGTTCATTCCAACGAGGTTGGTTCATTCACACCTACGTCACTTCCTTCTCCCTAGTCTTCTGTGAGTCCAAAACGTGCAACATAGCCCCCCGTGGTGACTATCAAAATGGCTGTCATCTGGACGATCGTCGTAGAACAGCGGTACGAGGCTGGGTCTGCGACGCGTAAGTAATTTTAGTTTTTCTATATACGAGCAGTACTGGAGACTTACGTTATTTTTTCACGCCAGGAAGGTGTAGGCAAGACCATTTATTGTGAGGTCAATCATCCCGGAGCTAGGGAGCGCGATCCTCACATCACGGTACCACCATCGCTGAAAGTTGCGAATAAGATAGTTTGCCGCAGCATTGAGCGCTGCCTCTGCCGATGGTTCCTGTGGCTAACGATGTCCTCCACCTGAGTTCTACTCGCTCGCGGGCGAAATGGCTGCATCCCAGAACGGCGTGTTCGGAATTCGCTCCGTCCTCATTGCAGCGCGGGCAATGGCTGCCTCTGTCTCCGCGCCAGCGAGCCAGGTATGCAGGCTCGACCATTTGGATTCATTTTCATAATCAGGTCCATGTGCATGGATGAACCGCATGTAAGCGATCAAGCGAACGGCGGTGACAGCGACGAGTCAGCGACAAGCGACGGAGATTTCCCACGGTCGCTCGTCGCGTCACTCGGTTTTTGGATTTCTAGAAGATTAATCGTCGCTCAATCGCCTTGGTCGCTTGCTGCCGTCGCTTTCATGCGGTTCGTCTTGTCGCCCGAGTGACCGAGCGACAGCGAAGCGGATCGTCGTCGCTTGTCTCGTCGCTCGCCAAATCGCTTACATACGGTTTATACTTGATTGACGCTAGACTGGCACCACATGTACGGTTGGCGCACGCTTCCATACTCCCTCTCATACTGTTTATGATAGTGCATATTTTTTATTCGTGGCATTACACTCCGTTTCACCTAACGTCTGACCACAGAGGACGCTACGAGCTATTCTAACCAATCCCGCTCCGTGGACGTGGCCCGTGATACGCTTTCCGCTCGTAATTGTGCCCCCTCTCCAAAGTCACGTGACACTCACACGGCCGCCGATTGGCTCCGATGGCTCGTAGCATCCGCTGCGCTCGGACGTAAGGTGAAACGGAGTATAGTTACATACCTTTTTCAGAACAGACGGATGCATGCAAATAAATCTGCCATGGCTCTAATTACTTATATTTATTCTTATTTCAGATGCCTTGGGGTAGAATGTTATCCACCACCGGAACCCCGACACTCCAGAAGATGCGGAAAATCTCGCCGACCGGCTGGGACACATGAATAATATCATGACCAATTTTTTACATTGTAAATATGTTTTTATGTTCATTTTTCCGGTCTGAAATATGTATTCTTTGTGGAAATAAAGTGATTTTTATCAGTTTGCGACCTGTGTTGTCAATATTATCGGTTAAACTGCTATAACTGCATGGAGTGGACCAGTATACACAGTTGTACAGTAGTACCAGTATACTCATTTTCACAGTAAGACCAGTATGCACAGTTTCACAGTAAGGCCAGTATGCACAGTGTCAATTTGTCCAGTTCAACCAATTTAACCAGTGTCAATAAGCCTGTTTGAACTGGCCCAGTTTGCAAAATTTTCCAAAAGGGATACCTTTGTCCGAAATAAGGTAATTACAATTAGAACAACTACTGGAAAAAGTAATTCATTGCAATTTAGATTACATTTATAAAGTAATGCGATTTCACAATTACTTTCCTAATTGAGCTACCCCCTATTGAAAAAGTGTGCAAAATGGGCCAGTTCAAACAGGCTTATTGCCACTGGTTAGATTGGTTGAACTGGACAAACTGAAACTGTCCATTCTGGTCTTACTGTGAAACTGTGCATACCGGTCTTACTGTGAAAACGTGTATACTGGTAATACTGTACGACTGCGTATACTGGTCCACTCCATGCAGTTAAACCTGTTTAACTAATAATATTGACAACACATGTCGTAAACTGATAAAATTCACTTTATTTCCACAAAAAAACACAAACATCAGACTGCAAAAATAAACATAAAAACATATTTACAATGTAAAATATTTGTCATGATATTATCCATGTGTCCCAGCCGGTCGGCGAGGTTTTCCATATCTTCTGGAGTGTCGGGGTTCCGGTGGTGGATAACATTCTACCCCAAGGTATCTGAAATAAGAATCAACAGCAGTAATTAGAGCCATGGCAGATTTATTTGCATGCATCCGTCTGTTCTAAAAAGGTATGTAACTATACTCCGTTTCATCTTACGTCCGAGCGCAGCGGATGCTACGAGCGATCGGAGCCAATCCAAGGCCGTGTGAGTGTCACGTGACTTTGGAGAGGGGGCACAGTTACGAGCGGAAAGCGTATCACGGGCCACGTCCACGGAGCGGGATTGGTTAGAATAGCTCGTAGCGTCCTCTGTGCTCAGACGTTAGGTGAAACGGAGTGTAATGCCACGAATAAAAAATATGCACTATCATAAACAGTATGAGAGGGAGTATGGAAGCGTGCGCCAGCCGTACATGTAGTGCCAGTCTAACGGCAATCAAGTATGAACCGCATGTAAGCGATTTGGCGAGCGACGAGACAAGCGACGACGATCCGCTTCGCTATCGCTCGGTCACTCGCGCGACGAGACAAACCGCATGAAAGCGATGGCAGCAACCGACCAAGGCGATGAGCGACGATTACTCTTCTAGAAATCCAAAAACCGAGTGACGCGACGAGCGACCGTGAGACATCTCCGTCGTTCGTCACGGTCACCGTTGTTCGCTTAATCGCTTACATGCTGTTCAGCCATGCACATGCACCTGGTTATGAAAATGAATCTAAATCGTCGAGCCTGCTTACCTGGCTCGCTGGCGCGGAGACAGAGACAGCCATTGCCCACGCTGCCATTAGGACAGAGCGAATTCTGAACACGCCGATCTAGGATGCAGCCATTTCGCCGCGAGCGAGTGCAACTCAGGTGGAGGACGTCGTCAGCCACAGAAACCATCGGCAGAGGCAGCGCACAAGGCTCCGACAAACTATCTTATACAAACACAGCTTGAAGACGACTTGTAACCTCCCCAAGCAGAACCAGGTTTGCCAGGTGTTTGTACTCTGACCCACCAAATGTCTACGAGATATAGCCCAAAAATAGCGAAATGTTGATCCAGAAAAATAGCCCGAAAATAGCCAAAAGAAACAACAAAGACACGGATCATTTGGAACGTTTATTTTAAGCACAAATGACATATTAATTCATTTTTATACATCAAATCGAAGTATTCACAACATTAACATCACTAGTTCGCAGAACCAACGGCAGAGCACGGGTACGTCACTGCGGTATTAAAACGTGCAAAAAAAACCTCTGAAGGAACAAAGTCCTCGCAGCACTGCTTTTTGCCTCACAGTCCGAATTTAACATAGAAAATGTTCTCCAATGTTTCCATTGACACCCTGTTTCGCAAGTTCGTCTAGTATAGGTGCACGCCAATCAGCAGACAACATTAAGAATGCGCAGAGCAGGTGCTGTTGGGGCCGCAAGGAATTGCGCCGTCACTGGTTGTGATGGATGAATACGTAACAGCACAAGCTTGCATTCGGACGCAAAGAGCAGACGAATTTGCTTGCTGTCGCATACTTATCAGGGTTAACAGACTGAAGCACCAAATAATTACTTAACTTACTCTAAAAATACCATGCTTTAACCTATAAACCCAAGTGCTTTGAGGCATTTCGGTGTGCTCAGCACGGTTCAGAAAAAACCCAATACTAGCCAAATAGCCAACTACCACTTTTTCCGGCCAACTGCAAATAAAACTAGCCCAAATTGCTTATTTATAGCCCAACCTGGCAACCCTCAGCAGAACAGCAACGTGAACAACAACAAAGGCCCAACGTGGGCCCAACCGCTCAAATGTCGAGTGGCGCCAGGCCCGTTTTTTTTTTTTTCTTTCTGGTTCCTGGCGCAGCCGCCGACGCCGCCTAAAAACTGGCGCGTCGAGCGGGCGTGAGGGCCGCGCTGATTGGCCCGCGCGCTCCCTGTCATGGCACGTGAGTAGATCTCCACTTTCGAGGCATCCGTGCTGCACGGGGAGACACTGCATGATCTCCGGTCCACGGGCACCGGCGCATTCCAAGCGCCTGACTCATAGGAGCACTGCCACATTTCCCCGCGCTTGACCGCTTTACCCACATCACGTGGGAGGCTCCCTGCCTCGGGCACTTGCGCTAGAAGCGGCTTCTCGGTGCAAGCCAGGGTGGATAAAGGCCGCGGTAAAAAGCGGGAAAGTTATAAAGTCCAATTGGGAACGATTGGCCGGCAGAGGGAAATGAACTTCTATGAGGCGATTGCATCACTGAATTCTTGACCTCTCACGAACTATTGGTGCAAGCTTGGTACAACTGAACATGCATCAAAATGAAGCTTTTATTTGGTCTACTAGTCTGCTATGCGACATCTGCATAGAAGAAATGTTCTGTAAAGGCCACCCATTTTCTCTGCTGTGGCAAGGTTCGTTTTAGAAACACATATTTGCCTATAGAATTAATAAAAATTGTTTTTACAAATTTCTTGTTCATTGTGAGTTGTGTGAAGGGTAAAAGCCCAATTCGGTCATGTAGAAAAAAGTCATTAATGCGGTTCCACAGCTTAAAAGTTAAAATTAGAAACATTGAAACCAACTTGATCAAAATGAAAATGACCAATTGGATCGATTCCAATGGTTCAATATTTTAAACTGGGCTTGACCGGTTCAACGTGCAGTTTCTTTAGTTCCGCAGGTATGAATAGACCGATCTCACCAAGCGTTCGGCGGATGCGTGACGCCGCCATAACTTTAGTTCGCAGGAGGCAGGCAGCAGTGCACAAGACGCCTCGTGCCCCCTCATGCTCCACACGTGCAGAGCTCCAGCGAGGTCGTCGCTCGTGCAGAAAGACTAAAGCTCCCTCGATGCATTGCGGCAGTGGTGGCGTAGTCAAACTGGCTGGTGACATCGGCCTATTGTCTCGATACAGTGAGGTGAGTTTCATTTCCAGTTGTAACTCTTTGACTGCCAGTTAGAACAGTTCGGCTGCCAGTTCAAACTGTTTGGCAGCCAGCTTGAACATTAAGACACCAGTGTCGCCAGTTCAAGCTACCAGTTTTGCCTGGTTAACTACCAATTTAAACTGTATAATTGACAGTTCAGCCGATTCAGCTGCCAGCTTGGCCATTTCACTTTCCAAGTTCTGCCAGTTTCGACAGTTTTGTTTCCAATTTGCCCCGTACGATTTCACTAAAATCAGTTCATTTCGGGTTTGGCCAATTCATATCCAAACTGTTTTCAGATAGTTTCTTTTTAATAGGGCCGACATCAATGACTTTTATATAACAGCATTTTGTTTGCTCTGAATTGCAATTGTCACTGTTTTCTTTTGGCATTTGTTTTGCTGGTTTTAATTCATATGATAGAATGCTTAATTGAAGTAGAACCCAGTTAATTGATTTAGGAACGACACTGTTTAGGATTGTTAGTGTTTCTATCACTAACAATAAGTATATCTTTAGTCTCAATATTGCACGCCCTGTCAATGCAAAATTACTATATCCACGCCGACCGTCGAGCAGTGTACGTGTACTATCGAAGCAACTTCATACAAGAATACGTCATTCCTTTTTTTAACCTTAACTAAGCGAGTTGTCCGTATACGTTAAGTTCGCAGCGATTAGCACTTTATGCTGTTGCACAGTACGAAGACGCAGATGTCACCGCGCAATTTGATTTAGCTACACACATGGCGGAAACAACCGCATTCCGCTGTCCAAGTGATTTAGTGCTCAAGAAAAACCCTCACTGTATTACTGGTTATTCAAATGCTCAAACAAAACTGAGCTCGTTATACGATGCATCGAAAAACTGCCACTTGATGTGGTTCACGAGACAGATAGGGTTTTCCGACTCTGTCGTAGTGTTTCATTTCCTCTTTTTCATTTGTTTGCCTGCGAGTACCTGCTGTGATGAGCTACTCACGTGAGCGAGAATGACCCTAAAGTAGGCATGTGAGCTAAGAGGGGATTCCAGCTTCTACGACAGCCCCTTTATCTTTCCATCTGCTCACGCTCCCTACTGCTGTGCTTAGTGGCTCACGTTCCGTTCTGCTCTGGTTAGAGGCTTAGCTTTCGGTTATCCCCATTCTGTTAGTTTTCTTTCACATGGAGTTCAGATACTGTAATCGTGCACCCTGCGTTAAGCTTGCACATGCAAGCTTAAAGGCCTTCCCACATGGAGCACGTTCTCAACATTATTTCAGTGCCTGGGCGGGCGTATGCCTAGCGCTTAGTGGACACTTTTTTCAAGAGAAAGAGGAAGTCACTCTTTCAAAATGGACGACCTTGGATTGCCCAGCAAACGCACGTCTTTCCTTCCACTAGACTCCAAAGAGAAGCCCACCGAAATGTCTAAAAAATGCCGAGACTATGCTCTACGCAGATAGACCTTAACTGTGAAAATTTTGCGCAACTTTAAGGCCCGTAGCACTCCTGCTACGAGCCTTAAAGTTGTTAGTTGCTGCAATGTTTGGGTCCGCTACTTTACCACAGTCCACACTGATCAGCATATCAGCACAGTTCTATCGTATATTAAATTGGCACTGAAATTGGTATTTCTGAAGGCCTGTGTGGATACAATGTACATAAGCCATCTTCAGTAACTTCAAAAATATGGCAAAGCAATAACAAAATACTTGTCCTAAAAGCTCAACTGCACGCTTGATGTCATGGAGTGTAAGACTGTCCTGTAGAAAAATGTAAACTGCCTCGGAGAGCTTGCAGAGGTGCCTCCAGTAGAGCTGAGGAAGCATGTCCATCAAGCATGGAAGCGCATAAAACAGAAGCCATTGCTTCCACTCAGAAGCCTTCCAGAATCCACGCTCCTCAATGAAACGAGGTGGTCTGGTAATGCAGTGAGGAGGCTTGATACCTCGTAGGCCTTTGCACACCTTGACGACAAATTCGCGTGTGCCTGCAAACCACATTTAAATGCTTCAGTAAGTAAATTAACCTGACTCATATAAGGAGTTTTTTCTTTTTTTCTAAAATAATTAAATCGAGCAACCGAAACTTAGCTATTTAACGCTGAAATTCTGACAATATCTGTCGCATTTTTAATATCATATTAAACTGCAATCAGTCTTAGTGTGCCGGAAAAACCACTGCAGAGGTAATTTCGGTACATGAATTAATTTTCAAGTAGTAGCAAACATTCTATTTTGTCTCAGTTTCAATTCACATCACTTTCGCTTCACATGGATTTGGCTCGTTGCGAGAAAAACTCCTCATGTACAGTCAAATTATTTCCAACAGAGATTGACATTGACCAAGATTTTGGTCTGTTGTAAAAGGAGTATGAAGCAACCAGGTTCAAATTTGAATCAATGGTACAGTATGGAAAACCTATCAAACTTTTCAAATCAGTATGTTATAGCCAAATGTCTGTTTTAGCCACGTCTCTTGTAACAAGTTTACACTCTACTGCGGCACTCAACATTATTGAGAACTGTCTTCAGGAAAAACAATATTTAAAAAAAATGTGCGAAATGAAGAAAAAAATGACATGGGTGGGGGAGCTGGAAAGGAGGTTCCAATAAAACTTAAGGATTTCGGGGGCGGGGCCAGGTCCCCGGAGCATCCCGCAAGGCTACTTGCCTACAAAGCATGCAACCACCACTTTTACTGCAAGCATAACAATGCCATCTGCTTCCGGGACTCAACATGCCTATGCATTCATTTTTAATGTTTTATAGTTGTAGTACCGCAGACAATGTTAGCTATAACATGGCAGCCGGGGCCATTCCATACCCTCAGCGCCACACATCAAGCACACTCCAAAACACAACGCCTACATTATGCGGCAGAATTGCTCCTCCAGGCTGCGATCAGCCTCTGTCCTTGTCGTCTGGTAGGCGCAAAGCATACGCCGACACAGCACTTTACTGACTTTGAGAAGGGGTTTTGAATAAAGAAGTGGTGAGAAATGTGGTCTAATTGCTTACAATAGTGTTATGCATTAGGAAGCAAGTTTTGAAATAATTTAAAACGAAGGAAGACCATCAACAGCCGCCTATCCAACGAAGGTGTGTAGGATAATCAATCAAAGTTATGCATAGCTCGGTATGTCCCCACCGCTGGTTGCTTGGCTGACCCTTTTCCGTGCGTCTCGGGGGAGTCTCTGTGCCGAAAAAGGCACGCCAAAACGCGCGTGAGGCAAAAATCGGCAAGCGCTCTGGCAGCGTCTACTTTATGCCTAGCAGAGTACTAAGAGAGAGAGAGAGAGAGAGAGAGAGTGATCCCAACCTGGAAGAGCAATTCCACAGCACAGGGTAGGCAAAGGGTTTTGGAGTGTGCCTGCAATGTGAAACTCGTGGTAGAGTTACGAAAAGGCCGCGGCTGCCGTGGTTTAGCTAATAGCCAGTTCATTTCACTACACACACTACTGAACAAGAGCTCTTGTCCTGTAGTGTCTTTTCCTTTCGTCGTTCTCGTTTTTTGAAACTGTTATACCCACCATGTCCATTTGCTACGCTCGCTACAACATAGATGGCGAAAACATCAGATTGCATCCGGCGAGTTTGTTTGGTACAGGTTTTTCGTGCAGTACTCTACGACTCCGATGCATTGTGGGAAGAAACTATCACTGTGCCAGTGCTTGACAAACGAACTATAGCTTTAAAAGTGTCTGCGATAGTACATGCAGAAGGGAACACTAAAATTTGTGGCAGAACTTTTGTAACATCAACCGATTAAAACTATTGCTGCAATGCAATGACTAAACAGTAGAGCTTTTTTTTGCTTACATGCTTGCCAATGTAGTAAGCTTGCCGTGAACTTGTCAATGAGAAAAGGAGCCCGGTGATTTGGCGCACTGCGCCTTGCAGAACGCAGTGCATGTATTCTACACTGACCCCTGCAACCAAGTCAAAGCTTAGAGAAAAGTGATGACAAGTTAGTTACAACACAGCACTTTCTACATACAGGAAGTACCTTGAAGCTTCATGAGGGCTGAAGGCCCTTTGATACCATTCACAGGACTTCTCAGTCTCAGGGCGAGCTCCATCTCGAGGACAACAACCTAGGACGTCCTTGGGGCTGGGGCTTCGAGTTATACGCACCTTTTTATGCTCCCCTTTCATCAAACACCAAGGGCAGCCAAAAAATTTATTAAAGAGCACAATGCTCTGCACGGCAGCGTGGACAGGGACATCGACACTGCAGCGCACGATGAAGGCTTTCGAAGCATGACACTGGTCACCGCGCATCCATGCCACGGGGGTCATATTGTTCACTTCATCCACCAACTTCGTCATGAAAGCTGACATGTCTGGGTGGCACTTCCCAAACCAAAGGCAAGCCAGGGTTGGATGATGCAAGCGCAAACTGGGAGGGAGTTTGTTCACAGTGAACTGAATTGGCCACACAGATGTTTTCAATTATTTAAAAATGGGGCTCCAATCTTTGTTTAAAGTGAGGGTTAGGTCACTCGGAATAAAAGCAACCTCTTGGCCCAAGTGCTTGTAGGTTTCGGTTGTTGTGATGTCTGTGATCATGTCACTGTTGCTAGAGGCAATCTCTTACAAAGAACAGTAAAGTTCGGCCTTTGTTTTTGAAATGGGGTGCTTCAGCTGCTCATAGAAGTAAAGCATAAAAAAATAAGACCGATCGCATCTCAACTTCGTTGCAGTCTCCTCGAGCTGACATGCATTGCAGCGTGCAAGTGTACAATCGGTGTCAAGGATTGTGCCACAAGCTGGGCACAGGTAGTGATACTTCACGATCTAAGTCTTCTTTTTGGCCCACAGCTTTCTGAACTTTTATGTCGTTGCCGGAAGAACAGTGCAGCCAAGGAGCGTGTTTACAAGCCTTAGCAGCTTGCCAAGCCCCGTCCAAGTCGACCTTTCCGAGACGGCATGCGACATTGTCATCGCTATGGCGCCAGCTTTAATGGTGGGTGAATGGGGCAACGTGCTCGTCCCGAACTCTTTTACGCACAGACTAAAAGGTCTTCTCATTGTTGTCCTCCTCGAATGTCCCTTACGCCATCTCATTGTTGTCAGCCGGCTCAAGCGTGAAGATATCTTCGAATGACCGCCATCCTGGTTCTTGGCCTTCACAGCCGTCGCGGACTTCAGCATCACTGCTGTTATCTCTTTAATCACCTAGGTTCTCTGACGCACTCTAACTCTCGGCGGAGGCATCTCTGATGTCAGAGTCGACGTGGGCGTCGAAATCGTTGTCATCTTTACAGAAGCCCTCAATTGCTCTATCTTCGCCGTCGATGGGCTCCGTAGAGGAGGAGGTGTCAACTTCAGTTCGGCGTGCCGCCCACGCCTCCTGATAACGTAACGTCGGTTCTGGGATGAGGTACGGCTGATCCACGTACACATACTGCTTCCGTTGTTTACCGGAAGTAGCCATATCCAATGATGTTAGCGTCAACTCTGGTAAAGCCAGTCAAACGCAAACAGCACCGCGGGACCGCGCCGTAGGGAACGCGCCAGATCCGATTTTGCAGACTTGGGACAGAAGAGTCAACTGCTCCCGCCGGAAAATGTCACTTACCCACCCCTGAGTGGTGGCGTTCCGCGCCCACCAGGTGGAGGACTAGAGTTGTTGCTTGTCTGTCATTGCGTTTCTGTTTGTTTGTTTTTTTCGTTTTGCGTTTCTTCCCCGCTAACTGAATGCACCCCAAGGCCAGGATTTCTGGACACCCCATCTTAGTTGCAACGACCGTCCCCACGTGGCGCCTCGATCGTGGCAAGGCCGAGCGAAGAGAACCCTTTCTCGCACCCTTTCCCCTTTTCCCCCTTGCCACCTTAGGAGAGAGAGAGAGAAAAAAAAGGAGGGGGGGGGAGGGGAAGTGTCCTCCTAAAAATAGAAAGAGGAAAGATTTTCTTGGGGTCCCTGCTAATACGAGCTAATCCTGCCCAGTGGCAAAATTCGTCTGCTCAAGTGACACGTCAGAGATAGAACGCAGGACCTTGGGAAGCTGAAGTCAAGCACAAACACCGTTGCATCTTTGGAAACCTAACTTGGTGTTTGTGGATATTTAGACAGCGCAATGCTTGTCAAATATTCAAGTGGCGACAGTCGCTTGTCACTTATTAGTTGCCTCTACGATGTTGATGAGAAAATGAAGCATTGCTGCATGACTTACATTTTGTTTCTCCCTGAAATAAACTGCAGCGGACGCTATGACCCATTGGAGCATATTGACCGCTGATGACGTGTCACTGACCTCCCGGCTTGGCAGAATAGAGAGCGAAGCCGCGTGTTCCGCTGGTTGTGCTCGATTGACCGAGATGGCTTATAATGTCCTCTGCGGACCAGCGTAAGAGAGTATAGACTGGATTTTGTAAGGAGCAGTACCCAGTAGTGATAATAATAATTGGGGTTGTGTGGATATTTATACAGCGAGTCGTTGGTCAGCCATTTTTAATGTTGCGACGAGTCACTCGCTGTAGATGAGCAATTTAGCCAGTGCAGTACAACCGCTAGCCTGGGTTCTTTAACGTGCACCACGCAGTAGTGATGCACGACTGCACGCCGGTACGATGCTCATCCAGATCAAAACGGGCAGGGGTGTATTTCAACCCAGGATCCCTGGGATCTGCAGCGCGAGCTTTCGCTTCACGTGCTCTGAGCTGGTTTGCGCTAGCCCACTCGGCCACCGATCCCCCCTCCAGTAGTGATACACAACCGCACGGCGGTACAATGCTCATCGAGATCCAAACGGGCAGGGTCGGGACTAAATGACTAAACTCATGATCTTTGGTTCTGCTGGGCGAGTTCTCGATCAACGGACTCGCTTCAAGCGCGAGCGTGGGGCCCGGGATGATGCTTGCTATGCACGTGCGCTAGCTTGGCAAGCACATTCAAAGCGCGAATCATACTCGGTTTCACTTTAAGTGTGAGCGCAGAAGAAGCTACGAGAGCGAGCTCCGCGCAAGCACTGTTCAGAGCAGTATGCTCGAGCGTCTATCTTCGGTTTCGCTCGCACTTAAAGGGATGCTGAATTTCAGTGGCTACGTTTACATGGATGCGATCGTAGCGCATCGAATCGAGATTTGACTATTTTGATTGGTACCAGATAGGTAGAAAAGGAAGAAGTAGGAAGACATGTGCTGCGTGCGATTGGTTCCTGCTCGATTCGATGCGCTAAGATCGCATCCATGTAAACGTAGCCAGTGTGTATAATAATTGGTGCACGATCTTTCCACGAGCCAGCAGCCGCCGGTGTGCTCGAGCACACGCAACGATACTGACGTCATAGTCCCCCATCCACGCTTAAGATGACAGTGAAATGTCTGGTCTCCAGGGAAACGGAAAATAGAGACAAGCTTTTCATTACCACATTGGGGTCTGGCGTAAAAGGTAAGCGACTAATTGGTCTAACAAGCACGTAGGTTTCACTTTTGGAGATGAAAAGCTTGTTTTTATTCTGATTTGGCCCGAAGCCCATACATTTCACTGTCATCTTAAGCGCCAACGGGGTACTATGACGTCGATTTCGTTGCGTGTGCTCGCGCACAGCGGCGGCTGCTGGCTCGTGGAAAGGTCGTGTGCCACGTATTATAGACACTAAATTGTTTGGTTCAGTATCCCTTTAAAATGAAACAGTGTATAGCATCTGGTCGTGTGTCACTACTGCACGAGGCACGTTAATGTCCCCAGACTAGCAGTCATAGTGCACTGGCTAAATTTCTATTGCACAGGTTAGAGACCTGTCGCCCCTTGTATGCCTGAAAATAGTCACGCTATCTAAATAGTCATACACACGAAGCAAACGCATTAGTTTCGTAACTTTTAACTTCGATAACAGATGCTTTTTCAGCGGCACCAATTTCAACACAGCATTATCCATCATTCTAAGAAATGCCTGCGCGTCTGATTACCAGCAAAACACTCAAGGAGCCAATCTCTGCGATCTACGAAATCAGTTCAGCGAATGATGAGGCGGAACATCCGTTTTTACCTAAAAATGAAGTCTGCGCTGTTGCATAACGCAATGCAAATTGCGTGATGCTTGCAGTCCGTAATGCCACAGAGCAGGCTTAATTTTGAGGTTGAAACAGATGTTCCGCCTCATCATTCGCTGAGCTCATTTCGTCGATCGCAGATATTGGTTCTTCGAGTGTTTTGCGGATAAGACGAGCAGGCATTTCTTAGGGTGACGCAGTGGCGTCACGAGGGTCAGCGGCACCCGGGGTGGTAGCCCGCCGCGACACCGCCCCCCCCCTCCCCCGCTCTCGCGTGGCCCGCCGCGACTCCCCCCCCCCTGCGCCCCCAGTGGCCCGCCGTGACACCCCCGTGAGCGGTGCACCCGGGGCGGTCCGCCCCCCCCCCCCCCCCTTGTGACGCCACTGGGGTGATGTATTGCCACGTGACTCGCATGCTAAAGAAGCCACTCCTTATGGCGAATTCCACTAGTTGTTTTGGAGCGCGCCGGGATCGACATTTCTAGAGCCCGCCTATTTCACTGGGCGATCGGGATCGAGATGGACGTGTTCCGCTCGTTGTTTCGGATCAGCTCCAACTTCAGATGTTGGTCTGAATCCGCGAAAAGTCGCTCCGCCGATTTCAGCGGATTAGACCAGGAGCCAGACTGGCCAGCCATCGGCGAGAACACGTGGCTTCCTTTATCGCCGGGCATCTCGCATCTCGCCTAGATAGAATTCGTGATGGCCGCTCGCGAAGTGCCGCCCGCTTTACTGCTGCTGCTGCTTGATGACAGTTCGTCGTCAAGTTGCTCGAGCAGCTCTTCCAGCAGCAGCGGCTCGAGTAGCACGACAACAAGGATTGCTGGTATGTCTTGTATGAACTCGATTGCCTTCTCGGACCTCCGCAGAAGAGGCTGAAAATCGTGACGCACTTGGACACCGTATTCCTAACGAGCGTGTTCACGAGTATTCCGATGAAGATGCAAGTGGGCTGCGCTGATGCAGATGGCTTATCGACACGCATCTTTCACATCATGATTAACTTCGCTCGTGCGTTGAACACGTGTTGTTAGCGCCGCGATTGCGAAAGCATGTTCGTCGACATCGGGGACCGCCGGAAGGGGACTCCCGGGAAGGTGAATGACGGGGAGGCATCCGCCGATCCCGGAGGATTGGTCATGTTCAACTGGGGATCCGGAGGCGAAGCGACTCACTTCGGATCGCGTCCTCCATCTCGGATCTGGGTCTACTGATCCCGGCGCACTCCAAAACGGACGAGTGGAATTCGTTATGAGTAAATCCACATCTCTGCCTGCCCAACGCTAGGCGGAAATGAGCGCCCCATTATTTCTGAAGACTGCACTTCTTGGCGTTCTAGAGTGACCGCGTATTCGTAGTAAAATTTTCTAAAAGTAGCGCCTGCTTCCGGCTGTCAGTCTCCCGTCTTGACTTGCAAGATTTGTGTTTGTGGTGTGAACGGTTAATGTCTATCGATGACTCGCGTGCTTCTCGAGGCGAAGCTGGGCACAGTGGAGTCATTTGTTGACGGGCGTAAAATACAAACACAACGCATGCAGTGAGATTTAGATGTGGGTGCAGATTAATCGGGTTAAAACTATTAATAGACGCCCAGCCCTACTTTTATTCTTTATTTCTTTATTAAACCGAAAACGCTGAACCCTAGCTGATACTGTAAACGTTACTGAGGATTCGCTCTCGAACGTTGTGCAAGCGGTCAGACTTCGCGACCGGGCTTGTGACGCACTACGTTCAGAGGGTTAGACCCACTATGCTTCCTAAGCTCTAGGCCAAAAGGAGAGACTTCACCGTGACTGTCGCCCTTTTTGTTTGTGACCGTCCAGGGGTATGCGACGAAATATTCATTTACTTCGTGTGAACCGTAGGAATTTACTCATTAAACTAAAAAGCGTCATCAATAAACGTTTTATTCAAATACCACCGTTTTTCTTTTTACTGCCATTGGGATGTTTTTTTTTTTGCTTTCTTTTTTATCCATCCAGCCCATCTCACGGGTATGAGGATAGAGGCATTAATCACGCGACGTTTAGCCATGCCTTGCCAGCGAACTCAGCACCATAAACAAAAGCGTCAACTCGAGAAAAAAAAGGAAAAGAAAAAAAGAGCTTTGTGCGTATATTTTATACTCTGCGTGTGTGGTTCTAACAAAAGTTGGGTAGAAAGAAAAATATGTCTTCGATAAAATAATAAACAACTCAATATAAATGCACGCATAAGTATCCTAATTCACTACTCAAAAGCAAGAAGCCAAGCCAAGTTTTATTGCGGCTTTACTTATGCGCTCCCTATATATTTCCCAGCGCTGTCACGAATTATATTTTTCCTGTCATTGTAAGCTCGAAGTTTACAATTGCAGAGGGTGCATCCGGCAAAAGTGTGCTCAGTTGAATTGCGCCTCAATTTTGTTTGACGACAAAAAAGAGTAATTTTATTCATTTAAACGAGGAGTGAGAAATCGACCTAGTAGTTCATGACGCTCAAGGTGTACATGTCACTGGCGATAGGAAAATTGGATTAGAAGAATAAAATTAGAGACCAGACAGGGGGCGTGCTACCTTGGCAGGATAGGCCCACCGTTTAATGCGAATATCTCGGGGAGTAGCGGTGAAAGGGGAGAGACGCGCCCCATGCGAGGAATCGCCAGAACAATGCTCAAGCACAAAAACAAGTTAAGTGCTGCAGCAACGGCTCTTCTTAAAGCTCACAATCAGATGTCGATGTTTTAGTCAATTTCTTACAAAGATTCGGCGTAACCGGTCTTCGGACAGAATATATTAAATAATAAAAAAAATACTTTTTTTTTTTGTAAAGAAATATATTAAAAAAAGGCCAGCACTGTCCTTTTAACGACCATAAAAAGGGGAAAGGGGGGGGGGGATGCAACGATTTCCGGACTTCGGTCAAACATTTGTGGAAGTTGCCCTCTGCCACTTTTAAATAAAGAACAAAAAACGATTTCGCCTGCGTGTCCTAGTTGTGTGAAGAAAAGATAAAGATTGGCATTTCGGGCACCCCTCAACGCAGTCTTCAGGGTCACACCTGGTTCCCCCTCCTAGTGACGTAATTCGGGGTGCCGTGTAGGTTCCCGTGTGCTTTCTCGACGGATGCTTCCTCTCCCTCTCTCTGCTGACATTAGCGGGCGTTAAGCTGCAGCTTAGAGGCGAGAGCGAGGTCACGTAAGCTTTTCGCCGTAATGCCTTCGGCTGCCACTCTCGGCTCCAGGTGGGGGGAAAAACTCGGCATTTGCTTTGCGACTGGGCAGCGGAATCGCGACATTTTTTAATAAAGGAGTTTTTTTCTCTATCCCCCGGGACACGATAACAACGTAAAAATGACGAGATACAAATTCTTTTAATCTTAGAATCGTTGCACCCCCCCCCCCCCCCCTTTAACTAAACACTCCTTGCTCCGTGTTCAGGGTCAGCTTGCTAGGAACCGGATGAGACGCAATCTTTCCCAAAACGCTGCAAGAGAAAACACAGTGGCGCAAAGTAGCTTCCTCCAGCGGCCTCTCGGAAAAGATTGTCTCAGCTAACCGATCTTAAAAAAATCATATTAAAAAAAAAAAAAAAACGAAGCTTTTTCTCCCCCCCCCCCCCCCCCCCCTCCCTCCCCCGCACACGGGAGAACACGAAACAAGACTGCAAGTTTGACTCAAGGCCAGTGCGAAAACAGCACCGCCGTTTTTGACGGTTGGCAATGCAAAACCAGAGATGTAACATAAAACCGCCAAACTTACAAACTTGAGTTTTGCGTTAAAACTGCCCTCTTCACGAGAAAAGTAATAAAAGCATAATATTTTATTTCTGAGCGTGAGCGGGGGCTTCTCGGGCATGTTCTCGAACCGGACCCACACAAAACCGAAAAGAAGACAAAGACCGTTTATTTTTTTATTGATTCAGAACGGATCGAAACCAAACTGCATTCTCATATCATGGGTGCGGGTGGTCCGGCGACAACTTCGCTACAGTTAAATCAGAGCAATAAATAAAAAAAAATATATATATATATATTGTTGCATTTAACAACATTGTGTTAAACCGCGTCACGGATACATCATAATCCCTCTACTAGTGGACAGCTAAAGTAAATCTGTTCCCGTTCAAAAAAAAAAAAAAAAAAAAAAAGACATCTACAAACTTTTGCGCGAAACTTGCGACGAACGGAACTTCGCGAACCCCTCTTGGACAAAGAGTTGTTTCAGCTGTATGCTGTGGTCGAGGACAATGAATACGGAACGATTGCGCAAAAATTTGTACGATAAACATTTGAATATTTATAAAGTACACCAGTGGTTCTCAAATGGGGGTCCGCGGACCCTTTGGGGTCCGCGAAGGCATTCTAGGGGTCCGCGAAGCCTTGCCTCGTCACTCAAACGCGGCAATAAAGCGCGAAACACATGCCTTTGGGCAGGACGATTGCGCGTATGTCGAAAAAAATGGTACTTCTGATATAATTCGAGCCATTTCTTGGCAGAGTAACCTCTATTAAATGACCAGATTCTAATCTTTTTATGCCGAAATCGCGTTTGCACTCGGCGGGAAACTATTGTACACACATGAAACTATCGTATAATCAAGGTTTGAGTCGGCTCGGGGTTCTAGCCTTTGGGCACGACGATTGCGCGTATGTCGAAAAAATGGTACTTCTGATATAATTCGAGCCATTTCTTGGCAGAGTAACCTCTATTAAATGACCAGATTCTAATCTTTTTATGCCGAAATCGCGTTTGCACTCGGCGGGAAACTATTGTACACACATGAAACTATCGTATAATCAAGGTTTGAGTCGGCTCGGGGTTCTAGCCTTTGGGCACGACGATTGCGCGTATGTCGAAAAAATGGTACTTCTGATATAATTCGAGCCATTTCTTGGCAGAGTAACCTCTATTAAATGACCAGATTCTAATCTTTTTATGCCGAAATCGCGTTTGCACTCGGCGGGAAACTATTGTACACACATGAAACTATCGTATAATCAAGGTTTGAGTCGGCTCGGGGTTCTAGCCTTTGGGCACGACGATTGCGCGTATGTCGAAAAAATGGTACTTCTGATATAATTCGAGCCATTTCTTGGCAGAGTAACCTCTATTAAATGACCAGATTCTAATCTTTTTATGCCGAAATCGCGTTTGCACTCGGCGGGAAACTATTGTACACACATGAAACTATCGTATAATCAAGGTTTGAGTCGGCTCGGGGTTCTAGCCTTTGGGCACGACGATTGCGCGTATGTCGAAAAAATGGTACTTCTGATATAATTCGAGCCATTTCTTGGCAGAGTAACCTCTATTAAATGACCAGATTCTAATCTTTTTATGCCGAAATCGCGTTTGCACTCGGCGGGAAACTATTGTACACACATGAAACTATCGTATAATCAAGGTTTGAGTCGGCTCGGGGTTCTAGCCTTTGGGCACGACGATTGCGCGTATGTCGAAAAAATGGTACTTCTGATATAATTCGAGCCATTTCTTGGCAGAGTAACCTCTACTTAAATGACCAGATTCTAATCTTTTTATGCCGAAATCGCGTTTGCACTCGGCGGGAAACTATTGTACACACATGAAACTATCGTATAATCAAGGTTTGAGTCGGCTCGGGGTTCTAGCCTTTGGGCACGACGATTGCGCGTATGTCGAAAAAATGGTACTTCTGATATAATTCGAGCCATTTCTTGGCAGAGTAACCTCTATTAAATGACCAGATTCTAATCTTTTTATGCCGAAATCGCGTTTGCACTCGGCGGGAAACTATTGTACACACATGAAACTATCGTATAATCAAGGTTTGAGTCGGCTCGGGGTTCTAGCCTTTGGGCACGACGATTGCGCGTATGTCGAAAAAATGGTACTTCTGATATAATTCGAGCCATTTCTTGGCAGAGTAACCTCTACTTAAATGACCAGATTCTAATCTTTTTATGCCGAAATCGCGTTTGCACTCGGCGGGAAACTATTGTACACACATGAAACTATCGTATAATCAAGGTTTGAGTCGGCTCGGGGTTCTAGCCTTTGGGCACGACGATTGCGCGTATGTCGAAAAAATGGTACTTCTGATATAATTCGAGCCATTTCTTGGCAGAGTAACCTCTATTAAATGACCAGATTCTAATCTTTTTATGCCGAAATCGCGTTTGCACTCGGCGGGAAACTATTGTACACACATGAAACTATCGTATAATCAAGGTTTGAGTCGGCTCGGGGTTCTAGCCTTTGGGCACGACGATTGCGCGTATGTCGAAAAAATGGTACTTCTGATATAATTCGAGCCATTTCTTGGCAGAGTAACCTCTACTAAATGACCAGATTCTAATCTTTTTATGCCGAAATCGCGTTTGCACTCGGCGGGAAACTATTGTACACACATGAAACTATCGTATAATCAAGGTTTGAGTCGGCTCGGGGTTCTAGCCTTTGGGCACGACGATTGCGCGTATGTCGAAAAAATGGTACTTCTGATATAATTCGAGCCATTTCTTGGCAGAGTAACCTCTATTAAATGACCAGATTCTAATCTTTTTATGCCGAAATCGCGTTTGCACTCGGCGGGAAACTATTGTACACACATGAAACTATCGTATAATCAAGGTTTGAGTCGGCTCGGGGTTCTAGCCTTTGGGCACGACGATTGCGCGTATGTCGAAAAAATGGTACTTCTGATATAATTCGAGCCATTTCTTGGCAGAGTAACCTCTATTAAATGACCAGATTCTAATCTTTTTATGCCGAAATCGCGTTTGCACTCGGCGGGAAACTATTGTACACACATGAAACTATCGTATAATCAAGGTTTGAGTCGGCTCGGGGTTCTAGCCTTTGGGCACGACGATTGCGCGTATGTCGAAAAAATGGTACTTCTGATATAATTCGAGCCATTTCTTGGCAGAGTAACCTCTATTAAATGACCAGATTCTAATCTTTTTATGCCGAAATCGCGTTTGCACTCGGCGGGAAACTATTGTACACACATGAAACTATCGTATAATTAAGGTTTGAGTCGGCTCGGGGTTCTAGCCTTTGGGTAGCGGGAATGCGCGTTCATAAAAAAACTGGGATTTCAGATCCATCTCTCGCCATTTTAGCTGTCTTACAGAGGTTTGAACCCCACGAGGGGTTCAAACCTCGTGCGGTATCTGCGTGTTTTGCCACTTGCCACGCAGCGGCAACGTGTAAGACAGTGATACATTTTAATAGAAACTAAGATACAGATAAAATAACTATTAATTCTAAACCCGGGTTCAAACCTTGAGTACTCTGACTGTGATATAGGCTTTGTTTATGTAAAAGTGATGATTAAGAAGTTTTCTTCTCATGTATTAATTCGGCGCACCACGATCGCTATTTGCAAGCCGTAAACAGGTTGCGCAGCATTCCCTTTAAATATTCGGAGCAAAGGCGGTCTACCTTAAAATTAATTAAACTAAAAATGAAAGTTATTAAAAGATAGCTGAGTCCCTTGGCAACCTGCCATTGATGAGTGCAATCCAGTATGGGAGGACGTTTTCTGTAGAACAACGATCTTTCATTTAAACTCGGTCTTTTTTTTCGGGTCTTGCCATAGACGCAATGTAAATATATTTGATCGCTATTTGGCTGTGTATAACGTGATCGTACGATTTCTAAATTTTCCCCGGAAAGGTCGGATACCGCACCTAACACAACCCTAATGAGTGCAAAGCGATTATTGGCCGAGTTTTTGAGTAAGTGAATATAAACGGCTTTCGCCCATTGAGTTACGGTGGCCCCCGCTCTTGGTAGCCGATAGATGGCGCAAGTTGTAGGGACGCGCCGACGTCCACCAATCTTGGGGTTGCTGAGCAAAACTTACGATAATTTCGTTTCGTGAATACGAATTTGTTCTCACGTTTTGTCTTACGCACTCTTTCGGCGTAACATGGTTTGTGAATCTGGCCTCTGCACTTCCGAAAGTCGCAGGAAAGGTAAGACAGACGCAGACGACGTTGCAAAGGAGCAGACGACGCTCAGATAGGGGGGCCGCGATCAGCCAATCAGGGCACGGCGTTCTGACGTCACCGGTACCCCCTGCGCGAGAAGCAGACGAACTTGCCCTCCGCATAGGGGTACGTACAGTATATGTTGTTCGATTGATGAGACTCGTTGAATTTCATGTTGTGCGCGGGGAATATCCATGCAGTTTGGATATCCTGTGTATGGTGCCGTAAAAAGATCAACATAAAATGAAACAAGCATTCTAGTTGCATTTGTTTTGTCGCGCACGGACTCACCAAAACAGCTTTCAACGGACTCGCCAAAACAGCTGGTCAAGCGCGATCCAGCAAATAGACATAGAGATCAGTGGAGCAGACACTCCATTTTTTTTTAATTGCCTCTCAAAATTTCTTAAAGGGATGCATTGACAGGGTATTTATGCTCGCCGAGGTTTTTAGTCGTACTTGACATATGAGAGCCCAGCTACCCAGAACACAATTTGCGGCTCGAAATTCGGTTTCTTTCCGCCCGAAAACCGCCGATCAAGAACTGGCCGGTTCGAGTCTCGCTCGCTCACTTTTCCGTGGTCACGGGTCTAAGGTTTCGACGCGACCACCAAATTTTATCAAAGTCGTTAGTCACTGAAGGCATACACTCAATATTAAAAATAAAAATAAATGAAACCCATTTTTTGTGGCTTCTAAAAAGCTACAAATACGTTGATTGAAAAAAAAAAAAAAAAGTTCCACAGAGAACCGGAAGCATTCTGTGCGTGCGTCGTTTCGCGTATCGTGGGACTCGCAGGGACGGCGATGGCAGCGGACGACGGGCGTGGGACCTCTACTTCAAAACTGTCGCTCGCGGTACCGGCGAATTCTGTCTGCCTTTAAAAGAGAAATTTGAGACTGATCGAAAGAATTGGTATTCATCCCGTACGACACGCCCGACCACCAAGCCGATTTGCACGAAGACGTCGCCGAGCCGTCGCTCCCTTCTCGTGGCTGAAGACATCGCTCGCGCAAACGTCAAGCACGACGTGTCAACTTCGAGTTGAAAATGCACGCGTACGATTTCTTTACTAGGTGCGAATGTCTCCAATGCGTGGTGCTTCCCGACTTCGACCCGGGAGTGCTGTTGCTGGAGGAAAATCGGCAGCAAACTTTCCAACTTACAGTTTATCAGCTGTATTATTACTGAGGAAAGGGATTCCCCAGCAGCTCAGTGGGAATGACGTCTGCTTCACACGCGGCAGGCCCGGGTTCGATCGCCAGTAATATTTGTTTTTTGTTTTTTTACATTTTGCGATGTTTACATTTCTTTTCTTTTCACAGTTATCACTGAAGAAATAAACAAAAAAAACAAACAAACAAACAAACAAATGTTGTGGACGAAACGTCGCTGAATTAAATGGTATGGTATTTCCTTTTCGACACTTGCGAACTCAGTGTAATCACTTTCCACAAAATGCAAGGAGCATATAAATCCAGCGCCTGGCAAAAAATGAAAAAAAAAAAAAAAATTTGGGGGGTGTCAGTGTCCCTTTAACCCTGATAGTTCCGATGATCTATTGTAAGTACAAAATATTTGATATTTGTATTTTGTGCAATAGAGGTCACCAAACATGACAAGAATGAAAACTTCAAACGTGATATATGCCGTTACAGTGCAAATTTGTTTGTTCGAATATTTTTTTACAAAATATTTTTGTTTTTTTACACATGTTGAGTAGTAACATACAAAAAATGAAACACGTTGAAAATTCTGTGTAACGCGAAATTGGAGCGCAGTTCTTGAGGAGGAGGGGAAGCAACGGAAGGGAGGGTATGCCTCTCCTCCCATTTAGCGGGAAATTTAGCTAAAATTTTCTCTCTAAATTCAGCGCGAAAATTTTCCCGCTAAATTTAGCAGGTTGAGTTTCCCCGTCAAATTTAGCGGGTTAAGTTTCCCCACTAAGTTTAGCGGGCAAATTGTCGTCGTGCGACCTCAACACCGATTTAGTTTCCCCGCTAAATTTAGCAAAGAAACTGTGACTTCCCAGAATGCAACGCGCGCAATTACGCTGACGGCGCCGCCGCCGCCGCTCAACCCGGAAACGGGCACCTAAGAGCTATTCTCAAAAAAAAGAAAAAAAAAAGAAAAAAACCGTCCGGACTTGCGTGCATGATCCTATCGGAACCAGGGACTCGAACCGAAAAATATAACGTTTCGGTTATGGTTACCGTCTCCTTTCGATATCGGTTTCGTTTCGTTTTTTTTTTTTTTTTTTACGGTTTTAATTTTTATGGTTTCGGTTACAGGTTTTTAAATCCGGTTAATTTCTGTTTCTACAATAATTTGCTTTATTGGAATGCTAGAAGACGTTTTATAATAAACAGTTTAAAATAGTCCCAGATACGTATCCAACAGCGGGGCATTCACAATAACAAGAACTCAAAAACGTCTTAATATTTCTAATTGGTAAAAAGTTGCATAGGGGTCATTCCACGTGAAACGTCCCAGACGTTGCGCTCGACCACCTCCGATTTTTTAAAAAAAATTCATGGGCTTCGGCCACAATGTCCGTAGCCATACCCTAAAATAGTTTTGACGAAAAAAACATTTGTGATGACGTGAGCGCGATTTTAATTTTTGAAACCAGCGTGAAACTAGGCATCACTCAATAATTTACGAAAAATCAGCTTTTTTATGAAACACCCAACAATATCTTTTTCTTAAATTTGCACGGTTGTCGACTTACAATGTGGTTGGGTTTGTGCAGTTTTGTTCATATTTTTTTTAAATACATAATTTTATTTAAAAATAAACATTTTTGTTATTTTATTAAAAATATATAATTGCTCCCGGGACCTAATATAACTTTTTATTGGCCGCCCTCTAGGTATATAAATTATAAAAAATATTTTAAACCGCTCAATTAAACACCTTGCAGTAAAAAAAAAAAAAAAAATCCTGAAGTTGCCAAAAAGTGCGTTTTGACGCATAAACAGCTGTTTATTCCACCCTGAGGTGGTCCAAGTAAAAATACAAAATATGCTGGGTTTGGAAGAACGATTGATCGTCTTTGACCGTGCAAATTTAAGAAAAAAATATTGTTGGGTTTTCATAAAAAAGCTGATTTTTCGTAAATTATTGAGTGATGCCTAGTTTCACGCTGTTTTCAAAAATTAAAATCACGCTCACGTCATCACAAATTATTTTTCGTCAAAACTATTTTAGGGTATGGCTACGGACATTGTGGCCGAAGCCCATTAATTTATTTTTTTTTAGAAATCGGAGGTGGTCGAGCGCAACGTTTGGGACGTTTCACGTGGACCCATAGGCTTTTTAGTTCCAACACTTGCTCACTTTATGCATTTGCATTATATCGTTTGACTCCCGAGCTATACATACACCCGAGCATGCTCGAGGATCATCGAATTTTATATAATAAAATTAAAAATAAACATCGCTACTTTGTGTTCGGCAGCGTTTGTAAACAACCCTCAGAAAGTTCCCACTGGGTGCTGGAAGAGTCATTCGTACCTTCTCGTCGCTATAGTTTGTTGCAACCTAAGATATGCATAAGAGGCTTCGCCCACACTGAAGGAAGGAACAGAACTATAGCCCTCTTCAAGTAAAAGACTACTAAGTGGAATAAAGTAATAAAATTGAGAGCTCGGTTATAGTCGGTTAAAAAAAAATGGGTTGTGTGTATGTTTATACAGCCTAGAACTTGGTCTGCCTCCAAGGGCGACGAGTCTCTCAGCTGTAGATGAGCAATTGAGCCAGTGCAGTACAACTGGCTCAATTGCACGCCGCACGCCGGTACGATGCTCATCCAGATCGAAACGGGCAGGGGCGGGAATTGAACCCAGTTCCTGGGTTCTGCAGCGCGAGCTTTCGCTCCACATGCTCCGAGCTGGTGTGCGCTAGCCCACTCGGCCACCGATCCCCCTATAGGGAGTATTCACTGGCGGCCATAGCCGTGTGCTCGGCTGCGGAGCGCGTGCTGAACGCGAGCTTCCACAGTTCTTTCGCCACGTGCATTCCGCTCCACCAAGATTGCCGGTCTTGGCAGCCTATTAATGCGAGCTCGTTCTGAGCATGCGCTCTAAACAGTGACCTCAAATATGGCGGCCAGTGAATACCACCTATAGTCGGTTACAAGTTAAGAAGGTAGAAGAAGCTCCTCCCACAAGCGTGATGCGCCGGTTTCAAATCCCTCCGCAGTCGAAAGAAGAGTTCACTGGAAACGCTCCTTGTTCCGCTTCAATGGATAGATAATGGCCACAGAGTGGTGCCAACTTGTCTTCGACCCCCACTTTTTAAGAAAGCGACCTTTGTATTCATCGGAGGGGGAAGCGAGCCCCTGAAAGCAGCATTTGTATCCATCGGAGGGGGAAGCTAATCCCCGAAAGTCGTCTTTGTTTCCATCGGAGGGGGAAGACTCTAATCTCCCTCTCGTGGCTTCCACAATGCTAAGTCAAAGTCGAAAGATAAAACAAATATGTACGAGGGGCGTTCATAAAGTTCGTATTATCGGCATAAAAAATTTAAAAAAGCGGAACAAAACAGGCATCAACATGAGCGCTCGTCCCTCTAGTTTCCGCGGAACGCCGCTAGGGAGTCGATACCAAAATGGCACCACCCGTCGGTGCCAAGCACATGCAGTGATCCGTTTTTTTTTTTTCCATTTGAAGGGAAGCAATGCCTAGGATATTCGTTCCAATCAGGGAGCGTTGTTCTGGGACAACGCCCAAGTTTATGAAACGGTGTTTAAATGTCGCTAACGCTTCCAGTGTGGCCAAACAAGAGGAAAGCATTTTAAGGACGACGACCAAGTGATCGCTGAAGTGGAGTAATTCCTGAACACTCAAAACGAGGAGTTCTAAAACAATGGCCTCCGGCATATGGTCCATCGCTGGCAAAAGTGGGCATACCTTTTGGTGGCGAACATGTAGAGAAAGTCTCAACTCCTACTCGAGTTTGATTGCTGAATCTCTATTCCTTCGTGACAACGATACAAACTTTATGAACGCCCCTCGTACGGAAAGGCAAGACCCTCCTCGCGCGTTGGCCGCAACGTCACGGAAACGATGGGAGGCTATTGGATGCGGAGGTGGCGGAGGGACATATGATTCCCTTTGAGGGGCATTTGCCGCTACCTTCTTGACTTGTAACCTACTATAGTTGGTGAAAGTCAAACATAATGTAAATGCAATTGCGCAAAACAAGGAAGACTAAGGAGGGAAACGAACAACACAGAAAGCTGTAAAAATATACTGTAACAGGATAGCTTGCTGGGCTTACAATTGCACGCGCACTCGATGACATCAAGTGCGCGTGCAATTGTACTGGATCTTTATACAACCGCGTTCGCAACCGCTTTGCAAATGCGGATCCGCTTCCAGTGTGAATGAGCGGTTAGTGGCGTCGCCGTCAATTGCATTATGGGAATAACGGAAACGGGCGTGACTGCGCCTTGCATTATGCGAAAATTTCCCCGCAAACTTTAGCGGGAAAAGTTCCCCACTAAATTTAGCAGCAAATTTTTGGTAAATTTAGCGTAAACATTTTTCCACTAATTTTAGCAGACAATTTCCCCGCTAAATTTACCGGAAAAATGTCCCTGCTAAATTTAGCAGAAAAGCTCCCCGCTAAATTTAGCAGAAAAAATTACCCGCTAAATTTAGCGGTAGCATTCCCCCGCTAAATTTAGCATGAAAATTTCACCGCTAATTTTAGCGGAAAAGTTTTCCCGCTAAATTTAGCGGGAAAATTTCTCCGCTAAATATTGCGGGAAAATTTAGAGAAAATTTTTCGCTAAATGGGAGGGGAGCAGGAGAGGAGGAGGGGAGGGGGAGCATACCCTCCCCTCCTCCTCAAAAGCTGCGCTCTAATTCGGCATAACAGAGAATTGTAAGCGTCTAATTTTTTTTTCAAAGCAAGCTTTATGGCAGTTTTCCAACTGAGTTGTTCTAGTAACGTTGCTAAAATTAGAATGTCTGACTTTATCATTTGGTCATCACCATCCAATCCAAAGCCAACTGAGCCAGCCCGTCGCGCATGCGCATAACACTCAAACCCTAATCAAACTTTTTCGAACTTTTCAATAAAAGTTTGAAAACATCGAACCTGGCAGAAGTGGAACTTTAACCGGTTCGCGACATCCCTAGTTGCAGGTCAGGAACATCGACGGTTTTGAAAGAACCGAGTTGGTTGAATATCTCAGAATTCTAACTTATTAGTTGATACTTGAAAGCGACACGTATTGAAGACGTGTAGCGATTGCAGGAGTGTGTCGGAGACTTAATTATAGGCTCGACCACTGATTCCAACTAAGTATTCTTAATCCGAAATTTAGATTGAACGGAAACGTACTACCAGATGCACCACTCCCTGACGGTAACTCTGTCAAATAACCACGACATTTGAAGTCGTTCTTGAGAAAAACTAATTTTTATTTTTTGGTTAATATCGGTTACTGGTAAATAATTTACGGTTACGGTTTTCATATATTTCAAATAACGGTTTGGTTTTGGTTACGGTTACTGACAAAATTTCGTTCCTAAACGGTTTTCGGTTACGGTTACGGTTTGAGTCCCTGATCTGAACAGAGTCCTCTCCTTTCTGCTGCTTCTCTGTGCACTGTTCACTGTGTGCTCTGGCCCCCGTCACGAGGTGGCAGCCTCGCTCAGTTTGCTCTTTGCTCAGCTGCACATATTTTGGCGCCAGTAGCAGCGGGTCTGCTAGAAGCAGGCCGAGGGCCGGTCGAAAGAATTCCGCGGTCCGGATTTGGCCGCGGGCCAGATCCGGACAAAAACAAGCAGCACGTTTGCAGAGGGCTGGTTTCCTATGTACCAGTGGTTTTTTCAGCACCCAACAAGCTGTTGAGATGCTGTAATATCAACTCCCCCGCAAATGCTGCAGGACAGATGCAAAACAAAACACAGCAAAAAAAAAAAAAAAATCACAGAATGCACGACGGGATTTGTTTATGAAATTCTAATGTCGTGCGGGTGCGGGTTTGTGTACATTGGTCAGACAAGGCCGATGTTTTAACGATTGTGCACGCGAACATGACGTGGCAACGCGAGCAACCCCATCAAGACATCTGGCCATGCACTGCAGCCGCTGCCCTTGCTCCCCGTCATTTGACGACACCAAATTTTTGGCCAGATACCCAGAAAAGGTATCTAGAGAGCTACATGAGGCATTTGAGATCAAAGCCAAAGGCACGACGTGTACAAGTAACACATCCATAACCTTATCGGCAAAGGATTATGAATTTCTTGATAGAGGGCTACACCGGTTCTAGTCACGACTGACATTTTTCACGGTATATAAGGGATTGGTTTTTCAATAAGTATTAGTTGCGAGTGCGCCAGTGTTTACGTCAACTTCATGTCCCCGTCTTTTTTCGGCGCTTGTCAAGACCATTTGTGAAATTCCTGAGTGCAGATTACTTCTATTCATCAATCACTTACAGCGTACTGTCAAAGCAATACAGCGAGTATCTTGTCTGGGTTTAAAATCGCTTCACTGAGCAGGATAATTATACAGAAATATACATTCCTATTCAAAAGGGTGCATAAAAATTTGAGCGGCATATGGGTACTTTGTGCATGTTTTATGGTAAAATTAAAGACTTGCTAAGTGTGTATTATTAGTGGTCGCAGCAGATCAGAGTTGCCACACTATGTGCTAATTACAGAGCTCGGCGATGTCACCTTCATAAAGCACAAAAGGAGGGGCTTCAAGCTCAAACCAAACATTCTTTATTTTCAGTTCGGAAACTCGAACTTCCAACAAACCCTGCAGGTTAAGTCAAAGAGCTCCTCCGCAACGCTCTCCTTAAGTTCCTACTCACAACCCAAGCTCACGCAGACACACAAAACGCACCACAAGAAGACGTCCTTAAAAACAAAACAAAAAAACTGTATATTAAAATAAAAACAGATTCTTTATGCAAACACAGATCTCTTCGATAAAATTGCGCAAGGCAGGGATGATGTAATACCGCTTATACCTCGGAAGACGAGAGAGAAGGGCAGACGCTCCCGATGACCAGTTCATGTCAATGAAAGAAGGAAGGAAAAAACAAGAAAAGAAAATGGCAGCAACAAGAGAGGGAGATCGAGGGAAAGAAGGGGGAAGTGAAAGGAAAAAGAAGAAATGTTTCTACGAAGTGCCACATGTTCTGGTACTGATTTTTCTCTACCACCCATTCCTGAATGGATATAGGGGGGGGGGCATCACTTGATTTTGATTTTGTGCAGCTTGAGCTTGAATCCAAAGAGCTCTGTGAGTGCGGCCGAAAATGCTGAGAGGCAGACGACCTTGGTGATGTTGTATAAGTATGGGTTGGCACACAGACCAGATATCTTGAACGGACTCTCAAGTTCCTGCAACAAGAAAAAAAAAGCAGTGACATAATGAGATGAAATTCTAATGAATTCAGTATTAGCCTCTTAACCATTTAGGACGAGCCTAGCTCGTTAACACGGGCTAGGCCCCAAACCGTTCAGGAGAAGTATAGCTGGTTTGCTTTCCCCGGTTCCTGCACTCTACCGTTTTGGACGACCCAGGCTCGCTCGTGGCTTAGTTTGTGGCTCTGCCAACAGAGGGCAGCACCAACTTTCTTTAAATTTTCCTCCCATTCCGTTTGTGGTTAGAAATTTGATTTTGAAGGCAACAAACTTGATTCTGAAGACAACGATTAAGTAGTTGAGAGCCAGAAAGTCACCAAAACCTAAAAAGGGCTAAGGGGTTAATGGCAGTGATTTGTAGGATTCCCACAGATATATTTATGGAAAACATTCAAGCATTTGTACGTCTGCAGTGAGTTGAATATTATATACTCAGCCTAGCTCTGCATTGTTACTAGGCGGACAAACGGCTTGTTTAAGTCCGATAGACTTCAGCCGTGGTTCAAATATACACCAGTTAAGATGCTTTAGAAAACTTTTTTCACCATCAAGTTTTCTGGGGCTGAAGTGTGTCCGCTATGCCGAATCTCTAGGTTTTATGCCACAGTTGATGTAGGAGAGATGGAAGCAAAGGTCCTTGGAAATAAGACCCAGATGACGACAAATAATGAATTAATTTCAATGTAAATAAAAAGAAACTGCTGAAAAAAGTTTTAGCAGTAAGAACTTTTAGAAGTTCTAAGTCATTCTTTCGCTCAATCATAGGCGTAGACTACGGGGGGGGGGCATCGAGGCTCGTGCCCCCCCTGGTGAAATCCGGGGAGGGGGAGGGGGGGGGGGGGCAGAGTCCCCCTCCCCCCCGGGCCCGGGCTATGATAATGATCCTTACCGAGACGCTGTTTACGTGCCATGTAACGAGCTTATAGTAGCCGCATGTAAACGAAATAACGCCCACGTTGCCTTTATTGACAAAATACATGGGAAATGGAATCCCAGCGTGTTTTCGTTAGTTTCAAACTCCAGTCCTGTCGAGAAGGTAACGCGCAGCACCCCCCCCCCCCCCCCCCCCCCCCCCCCCCCCCCCCCCCCCCGGAGAACTCAGCCTGCCCCCCCTGGGAAAATGGAAAGTCTATGCCGCTGCGCTCAATCACTGTGGAACCCTCTTGTCAGGTTGCTTGCTGCGATTAACATCCTAGTTGCTGTCATGCGGCTCTTCAGGAAAAATGGTCACAATCTGGCTCATTCATTGACCTTTTAAGAAAACAACAAAGAGAGGAAGGAAAGTCTCGAAGTGAACAAGGTCCAAGTGCCCATAACTTGCCTTGAGCAAGTCTGCAGCCAATTTAAGCACATTGTTGGCAAGCATCAGTTCCTCTTTCTTGTGTGGCTTCTGCTCCATGTGTAGATACAGGTTGATCTGCAAGATAACAAACACACACACACACACAAAAAAAGTAAGTTTCTATGCCTTCCTAAAGCCTAAATTTACATTTTGTGCTCTTTATTTTTGCTCGGTTTCTCGTCCTTCAAACCTTGCGCAACCTTCACCCATTCCTTGCTGCCTTTGAGTATATGGAAGAGAAGGACAATAAAGGAGTTGCTTTCCTTCCATAAAGCCACACAGGTCGTTTGTTTGCCTCCAATAACAAGGTAGCCCCGTGAAATGTTTCTTTGGCGTATGGTATTAGAGCTGTCTTGAAAGTTTCTTCCCGTAAAAGCCAATTTATTTGTTTAAAGAATTGTGCGCCAGGTTCCGTGACACCAATATGGTCACTCAAAAAATCTTAAAGGACCCTGAAAAGAAAAAAAAAAAGATGTTTTTTTTAAACAGTTTGGTGGGGACACGCGTGTCAAAAAATTAATTTTGCGTGAAAACTTTTTTTTTTTTTTTTAGAGCAATATTTACGACTCGAGATTTATTTTGAATTCTGCGCGCAAAGTCCACGAAGTCACGGAATGGTCATGCGCTCTTTCCACCTCAACGTGAAGGCGAAGCCGATCCACCTCTCCTCCACGCGCCCGAAATGCCGAGAGAGAAAACAAGTGGAAAGGAGGTGACTGCAGACTAAATCGCACTTCGTGCCGTTAATATTGCCCTAAACATTTTGTTTTTCGTGTAATTTTAATTTTTTGACTATTGTGTCCCAACCAAACTGCTTAAAAAAGACATTCTTATTTCTTTTCAGGGGCCCTTAAACGAGCCAAGTGTACATGAACAGGTGAAACATGTTCCATCCCCAGACATTTTTAGGGTCGTGTGTGTCTGCATCGAATCAAGAAGGCCTTTTAGCAACGCCTATGAAATACCTATTTACTCCGATGTCAGTGCTTTTTCTTGCTCCTAAAATTACAAAAAAAAAGGCAACAGATAATGCTATATTTCTTATACTAATGACATATTTAGCGAAGCTAAAACGTGTACTGGCATTTCAAGTGTTGATAAAGTGAAGATATTGATATATACTAAAGATTTGTAATAAAAAAAACTTGCTTTACTCTTCTGTTCATGTTTAGCTTATGCTATTAACTACACACAATTAACACTTTGATTTCTTCGGCTACATACTGAAACTTTTCAGTCATCGACCATGGCACCACAGGTAATCAGTGACAAGTAACAAGTAATCTGTAATAAGTGATCAGTAAAAACTCATCAGTAATAAGTACCAAGTAATCAGTAGTGGCCATCATTAATTAGTAATAAGTAATCAGTAAGAAGTAACAAATAATCTGTAACAAAAATCAGTAAAAAGTAATAAGTGAGAATTAATAAGTAATCAATAGCAAGCAATATAACCAATAATCAGTAAAAAGTAATCAGGAATAAGTACCAAGCAATCAGTAATAAGTACCAAGTAATTCATAATAAGTACAAACTGATCAGTAGCATTAATCAGTCAATCATTAATCAGCAATTATGAATCAGCTCCAAGTCTTTCTAAAATCAGCAATCATTAATCAGCAACAAGTAATCAATAAGAAGTAACAAATAACCTGCAATGAGAAATCAGTAAAAAGTAGTTGGTACATAGTAGCAAGTAATCAGTAACAAGTACAGTATCGTGTAAAGAGTAATCAGTAAAAAGTAGTTGGTAGTAGCAAGTAATCAGTAACAAGTAAAGTATCAGGTAAAGATCAATCAGTAACAAGTGTAATCATCAGGATAGGCGGCGCACCTGTTCGGTGATGAGGACCGACAGGTTCCGGTACTTCTTGTTGATCTTGGAGCCGAGGATCATGAAGCGCATGAGGAAGATCCCCAGGGCCATGCTCCAGCACACCATCTCCCAGCAGTAGAGGCGTTCCGCAAACTGCTCATTCTCCTTCAGCCACTGCGCCACCCAGACCCGTTTCTGGCACCCTCACCACTTTCACACATAGAGGGTGTTTTTATAGCCCGTACAGATTTCTACACTAACGTGGTCTGTGCAGGTGAGTTATATGGCTAGGGGAACGTAGGATAGGAGGCCGATCGTCACGATAAGTCGAACAATAAACTAAAATCCGTTAATTAACTTTTTAATTAGTGAAAATAAACATATGATTCCCACTGGATTAGTGTCGTGATGTAGGCGAGTTGTTTCACGGTAAACAGAAATGAACAGCGCACAAAAATGGACTAGGACGAAGGGAAGATGCGAACAACACAAGCACCAGCGCTTGTGTCGTTTGTATCTTCCCTTCGTCCTTGTCTATTTTTGCGCTCTGTTTATTTCCATTCATATGATTCCAATCAGAAACTTGCTGAGCACCATTGAAAACCATTAAATATATAAATTTGAGAAAGATTTAGAGCACGTGGGAAGCACGTTGGTGTGCTAAACGTGCCGTTCGCGCAACTGGCGGAGAGCTGGCAGTGCGAAAAAGGTGGACGACGAGGGACAGAAAAAACAGTGCGGGCGAGCTTTCGTACACGCGGTGCGTCCCACAGCTCCGAGTCTTTCTAAAATTGACCGATTTAGTTGTTTTCAATGACACTTGGCAAGTTTCTAATTATGCTCGTTTTCACCTCAAGAAAACGGGACGTTTTGCATATTGTTCATGCGCCGCGCGAAGTGGTTCTGACAAGGTTTGGTTGTCGGAGGAAGAAGCGACGCTTTTGGTGTTTGAAACGATTACTGCTTGAGAAGATAACACATGTCTATCTAAACTGGACCTACATATATCTTAATGCTCCACATAACAGGAAAATTAGTAAGGCTTTGTGAGGAGCTGGATTCTTTTTACTACGGTTACAGTTATCATAAAATCCGAAGAGACGCCCACCCCCCGAAAGGTAACCCACACCCTATTTTTTGGCTTGATTTGCAATTTCTTTGAAACACCGAAAGATAGCCAACTTCTAGTAATTGTAGTGTTCTTATCAACATTGACATCGGCGTAAATGTGTCCACTTAGAAATGGCAGGATATAAGCGAACGCTGCTGACTGGGAAGTAGAGTCATCTTTGCTTCATTGCCCTTTGCCATGGTAACAAGTTTGGCGGAGACATATGATATAAAAATACCTTGTTTTCAAGTGCTCTTGACTGCGCACTGAAAGTTAGCCCACTACTTATTTTCATCTAATTTGTTCTCGATTTTAGGCGGGCTATCTTTCAGGATATTATAATAATTAAAAAATTGTAGTTCATTAACCAACAATCCGTAAAACCTAAAAAAAAAAACAAAAAAAAAAACGCCCTGAATTTGAAGAAAGCTGCGTACTAGTGACACAAAAACGCTCAAAATAAAAGACACGCACGCATGAAGGGCCTACCTGGACGCATAGGAAGGAGAGAATGCAGACTCCAATGATGAAGGCGGTGGACACGATCACATCCACCGATCTCTGAGGACCATGTTTCTGAAAGTGAGGGACGGCAAAACCGTTAGTCATCTCGACACCCCTCCACGGAGGGAAACAGAGAAGCGTTAAAATTCGCGTCAGCCATGCCGCAAAGGTCTTTAGATAGACTGTACCTACCTACCAGTCTGGAAACTTTGGCGGTTTCCGCCCTAGTAAATATCGTCACCACAAGCGATGCTGATGCAAGTACAGCGTGTCCCAAAAAAGTATTTAGTGTTTTTTTCGCGGCAACAATAGCCTGTGCATCGCCAAACGCTCACTCTCCGCCCAAATGTAACACTATCGGTCCGAACCAGGTGCCAAAGTTTCAGAAATAACCGTAGTCTTATTCAAAAGATATAAGTCATTTTCTGAAACTTTAATGGGAAACTGGGGACTGTTTTCGGTAATTGGCGCCACTCAGCTCCATGTATTCGAGAGCTCCATTGGCTGCCATTTCCCAATTAAAACTTCTTTTACGAAAGAGTAAACGCATCCAGCCACGTTCACCACGGTGACTTATCCGAACCCACGTCCACCCGTTTGGTTCTCCGAGTGATCCAATTGGTTGACTAGTAATGTCGAGAGCGAGCCTCTGGCACTTCAATTTGTCTGCGGGAAAAAATCTTTCCCGTCACGACGAAAAGATTCCAGACTAGGTAACCTAAGGACGGGGGTGTCGCATTCCCAGTCACCTTGAGGTAGGACCGCACGGACAGCCAGGTCTTGATGTTCCGCACTTTGTTTAGCCGGAAGTGAGGAAGGTCTGAGCGCAGGGCTCTCCTTGCTGAAGTCAGGTGGCAGAAGTACTTGGCGTAGAGGAACCTCTGCGTGGACGCACAAGCACATGCACAGATTTGTTTCGGATCTACTGAAGCCGGATTTCATACCTTACTATAATCGAGAAATGAACATCAAATACCGGTTTTGAGACAAAATAAAGCAAAAAAATACGTAGGAAACGTTGGGGTTCACGTCATCCCATTTGTATTTGGGGTACAAAAACGACTGGGCGCCCAAAAAATGCTTCCCAGACAAGTTTTGCTCGCAAGGCAAACGCAACAATAAGCGTATGTAGTGATGTCTCATTAATCTGGACACCTCCGTTCCCCCTAAAAGTGCCCGTAATGCGAGTTCTCCATCATAATGAGGTACAAATGCATGTATTTACCTAGTTCATTACCAAAATAGGTTGTCCATATACAGTGAAACCCGTTTAGAACGAACCCACATACAGCGAATTATTGTCAATATCGAACTCACGGACTGTTTAAATAAAAAATGCATGTTAAAAGGAACTTTTTATAACGAACAACATATTGGCTATATCAAACTTTTTTCCCCGGGAAGGCTTCCAAAAACATGCAAACAATCGTCTTCTAGCCTGTCCCTTCCCCCAAAAAAAATCTACGAAAGAAAGAAAATTCCAAAAGTTCAAGCTGCGAACAAAATTGACAAAGAGAAGCGATTCAGAAGGGGAGAAAGCTAAATAAGAACACTGCACGCACGCACAGAAAAAAACAAAAAAACTTCATACCAATGTGGTTGTTTATGAAGAGAGGTGATTCAGAAGGGGAATAAGCTAAAAAAACAAACTGCACACATAAAAAAAAAAAAAAATCTTTCCAGCGCTTTGTTACAAGGTGGAAGTGAAGAGATGAGGGAGAAAGAGAAGCTCGCCTTACAACGAACGCATCGTGGAAGTTTGTTGTAAATTGTTTTTGCTATATCGAACTACGTACTTGCTATATCGAACTGATCATAGCGTTTCCTGCTGTTCGTTATAAACGGGTTTGACTGTAGCAAGCTATCCATATGCGGAGCGCAAGTTTGTCTGCTTCTTTTGCGGGGGTTGTGGCGACCTCAGAAGGCCGAGCTCTCATTGGCCCTGACTGAAGGATAGTGGGTAGAGCTCAAAGCAAGCTGCCTTGAGGTCTACCCAAGAAGCAGACAAACTTGTGCTCCACATTACCAGGGTTTTCGAGCAGAGTTCTTATAAATTCAGTTGCTCCCCAGAGCATCCTTAGGGGCTTCCCTGTGCTCCAAGTTTCTTGACCATCCCTACCCCAAAGCAAAGTGTTTTCACAGTTTAAGGACTTGTTCGGTCAATCGAAGCCAGCCATTGATGCTTGTATATGCCAGACATTACCTAGCATGTGCATTATTGCTTACAAGATCTATGGGCTTCTGCACTGCTTTATTGCAACAATGCCAGGAGCGGTTCCTCGGGTGCCATTCAAGGCAGACAGGGGTTCCCTGCGGACCCCTCATATACACCTTTTAAGCATACACAAATCAGCAGGCCAAAGTGCAGTCTTCGACACCCGGTACATGCACGTGTATGTTTAGGAAACGAAAGGCTCGATGGCCGAGTGCGACGGCACACTGCAGCTCGGTGCACAAGGGACGAAAGCTCGCGCCGCAGAACCTGGCAATCCTGGAATCTGCATCGACCAGGAGCTCTTTATGGGACCTGTCTTCTTCCATTTTCTCCCCATTTCCGATTTTGCAGGGCATTGCACTTGCATAAACCACACCTGCATTTTCACTGCATCACTTTGATGATAAAAAACGCAACACACGGTGCACTCGACGTTTTAAATTTGAGGGTAAGCGAGAGTTTTCTTCCATCGCCTTCCGTAGTAAGCTCGGTTCATTCGACAGACCTAAGTCAAGACGGATCCTACATATCGAACAACACAACTGCGGTTCTGCACCTTCCACAACATTGTCGTAGAAGGACTGCACTCTACTGAGCAAGCTACTAACGTGTTTTCCTTTTTGCACTTGCTTAGGGAACAGATTAGTTTCGTTACAAAATCTCACATAACATTCTTCTTTTTGAAATTTAGATGATGCACTGATGACGATGCACAGATGGGACGAAAACAGTAGGAGAGGTTCTTCAGTCGTCCCGGCTCCGGGGCAAACTTCCAACCTTCGAGAGCGTTTTGGTGTTTTGTCAACCTCGAGCGTGCGCATGCAGCCAAGCACCAAGGAAGGCAATGTACCTATGTGTGCTTGAGGCCCAGCGTCCTAAAAAAGACATCCCGCCATTCTTGCCTTGTCGTGGCCACCGACAGAATGGGAACTGCAGGGCGTGGTCCTTCGAATGCCTGGCCTCCAGCAGATCCCCTCTACAGTCGCCGACCGATTTTTCGAACTCCGATAATTCGGACTTGTTCGATATTTCGGACCTAAACGCGGAACCGTGACTTGCCCCATAGAAATAGTGTATATTCACGACCAATGTTTCGGACAGCTTGAAGTCCGAAAGTTAGATTATTCGGACAAAATCGTTGCGAGCGAACGGCGGAAAACACCATCGAGAAGCGGCCATTTTGAATTCTATGTTGGCTGCAAATGGATTGGCTTGGCTTGGCAGTGCTACTTGAGTACTCTTGAGTTTTACCGCTAGGTGACGCTATGCTAGCCCTTTTTTTCCATTTAGCTGCTCGTCATCATCATCATCATTATCGTTTTGCTTTGTTTTTTTGTTCCCTTCGCGTCGCCAGTCGCCATTTTTCGGTTGGC